>JAHLSL010012650.1:0-21553 GCA_025920805.1 Petroica traversi
GTTCTTCATTGTTGCCTTTTTCTGTGAGTTGTGTTACTGAGTAAAGAGTCAGTAAGTTCTGAAACTCGTATTTGGGGCCCATGGAGATCCTGACTCCAACTCAGGATGTTTTCCAAGAATGTGCAAAGTGGACTTAATTTTTTTAAAGTTAGTTTTTAAAGACCTTTTGAAAGTTTCAAGGGTAATCAAAGAGTAGCTAGTTCTACCACATGATGAATGAAAACAGATTTCTTGCACCTAAACCTGGGCTGTCATCCTAGCCAAAAAGACAACTAGCAGTGTATGAGTGCAGAGAACAACCTGTGCATTTCAGTGCTGGTGCACCAAGTGCAGTAAAAAACTTATAAATAAATAAGGCTGGATTAAAACCACAACCTGAGCTCCCTCTGGGTCATGGGCTTTTGCTAACTTTGGGCTAAAAGTTTGCACTTGTCATTTTATCCATGCTTATGACAGTCTCAGCATCTTTTAAGATGAATAAACAGCTTTGACTTCAAAATGGATTTCAATATGACAGGGATAAGAAATATATAATGCAAATAGATAGGTGTCTGTGAGTCAGACAGGTCTATGACTCCAACATAATAAATAATATTTGTTAACCAAGAACTTTCTAAAGAGTTTTAAGCATTGCCTATATGTTACAAGCTGCAGATTTGGTACTCTCAGAGTGTTGGTAGAGATTTGGCTTTAAATAATACAGGACATTAAGCCTGAAACATCAATATGTGTCAGACTTAGACTTTGCAAAGCAGAAGATATATGATTATTATTGCCATAATGATTAGAGGTATAAGAGTCCTACTATCCAAGCTGTATTATCCTGCTTTTGACAGCTATCAAGAACTTGGGTCCTACACAGAACCAAACCGGCATCTTATTAATCAAGTTTTTCAGAGAAAACCTGCTCTCAGCTCTTCTGCACTCAAACATTCAAATAGTGTCTTCTGCTTGTGAAAGGAATAGGGTGCCAGCTACCTTAATAATATGTGGATATTGCTCAGTAGACATTGTGCAGTCAAGGGTGTCCCAAAAAATTTTCAAATAAGATATCAGTTAAATTAAGTGTGAGAAGGAAAATTATATAAGGGACTAAATTAACTCATGGGAATCAACATATACATTTTCTATGGTTTAAATTACAAAGTATTTCTCCATGTTGTAGGAAATAGATGAAGAACTTGTGAGAGGGAAGGGAAAGGCTGCAATGCAGGAACAACTAGTCAGGGAATTAGGATACATTTAGATAAAAAATCCATAAGCAAATCAGAGACATGTTTTTTAAAATCGTATTTGTTTCATTATTTGACAAAATGAGGGAAGGTAGGTGGAGGGTGGTGCTGGAGCCAACTACCAACTGGCAGAAACTGCAGGAATAATATCTGCATCCAATTTTATCTGATAAGACTTCTCCCTTGCTCTTTGTTCCTGCCTAGGACAAGTTCTGCCATTTGATAAAAGTGAAAAATATGTTTTGAGTGAGGGGTGGTACAGGAAGAATTTGAGGGATGTGGTTTCACTGCATATTCTCCCTGCAAGTAAACAGGAAGAAGAAAGAAAAAAGCATTTTATTCTTTGGGAGTAAAAAGATATCTGATCTGGAATTCATGTTGCCTTTTCCCTAATTTTCCATTTACATTTTATTTGATCTTCCATATTGTTACATAGAAATTAAAAATTTAAGTTAATTTGGTAAATCTCAGTGAGATCCAGCACAATTTCTCTTGCATTTGAAGTCTCTAATGGTCTATTGGAACTTTTTCTACTTTTGACTGAAGTGAGTATATTTCCAAACTATGCATCCCTCCTGTTCCACGCTTTCAGTCTTTTAAGAATGAGAGGTGATGTAATAATTTTGGATTTTAGAATTGTTTTTAAAGCCCTTTTAAATCACAGGACCAAAAAGCAGGTGACAACATTTTTTTCTGGAGATCTCAGGCTCAAGATTCTTGTTGATCAATAGAGCTACAAGCTACAAACCAGCATCCTGTGTATTGAGGCTTAGGGACAACTGGTGCTCTATACATGTTCTCTTTGCTTAGACCTGAAGATACAACTTTATATTTCAGGCAGACTCCACTGCCTCAATCCTTTTTAGTAAGCACAAATCCTAGGTTAGTCTTTTTGATCCCTAGCTTCAATAGCATACTAATTTGCTAGTTCACTTGTTTACTAAGTTACCAGTCCAAGTTGTGTGAAGCAACAATCCAGATATCTACTTGTCTTTGTTAAAAGGTGATAGGGACAGATTACTCTTAGAATTGCAACAGATTTGGGTACAAATTTTCAAATCAGACACTACAAAGAAGAGAGTGAAAACTCTTTGCAACAAAACTTTCTTCTGAAAAAGGACTGGCATTTTACAGGCTACTGCCATCTTTCAGAACCTTTCATCTCTAATGCATGTCCTCTTACATTATCGTTATGGTCTAGAATTGTTTAGGCACTCAAGAAACTAGCTGGAATTTGAGTTGCCATATTCATTCAAGACTTTTGTATCTAGAACAGAGACACACCACTGTATGTATGTCATGTATGTAAAATAACACTTTCTGGCCCAAAGAGTAGTTAATTGATGTAAATTAGAAAAATTGGTCCAAGTTTCACTCCTCCCTAGAAGTTAATTTATTTACTTCAAGTCAAGCAGTTTAGCACCGGTGTCTTAGAATTTTAACCACTTGAATTCAGGGTCAGACACATTTTTATACATATTGGATATTTTTTAATTCTCTCAGTTGGAAATGGTTGCCTCTTACTAGTCTAGCATAAGCTTCTTTGCTAGTTTCTTACTCTCTAGCTTAGATAGATGGTAACAATTTCCATGTATATTTGTTTTGGAGCTTACCCAGGCGTGTTAATATGATAAATTACCTGAAAGTTTGGCTTTTCAATGCTCAGTTTCTGTTTAAATTTTGCCTACTGCAATGGTTGATACTACAGATGATCCCTGATGTATTGACTTAATGAGCTACTTCTGTTTATTTAGTTGTTTGCTCATTGATTCTACTGTTGCTTTTCACATTTAAGTAACTTCTTGATTAGCTTGAATTGTAAAGACACTTTTCAATTTACACTTTAAGAATAATAGTATGTACTTTTACACTACTTCCTTGCCTTCACTGTTTTTCTCCATCTCTGTAATCACCCCTACATTAATCTTTTCAAAATCACGGAATTTTTTTCTCGTTTTACAGCTTACTCTGAATCCCTTGAGCTGAATACATAATAATTTGTGACATTTCTTATCTTTTCTTGTTACATTAAATTGATTTTATTTGTCTTATGTTATTCTGCACAGAACAGTAATTGTGATGAGTTTCTGTGTCAATATCCCATGAAAAAAACAGCAGAATAATTAGCTGTATCAAGACTGAGTGAGTGAGGTTAGTATTGTAGGGACTTAAAGTGTTGGGGTTATTTTTAGTCCTAATGCCTAAAGACTGTAAGAAGAAGCTTTCTGTGACTATAATCAGTTTTGAAGACTAACAGTGTGGTCAGTGCATGAGCAGATAGTCACTGAGCAATTAGATGGCCTCTCCAGACCTTAAAAAATGTACTTTTGAAGCAAATGCTTCCCATTGTCATGGAAAATGTGTCCAAAAGAGAAAAAAAAAGCAGGTATAATTGCCTTGCATCATCACCCTCTGATATCGTAACTATCACAGTGTTAATGTCATTGGGGAAAAAAACCCTTAAATTGTGAAATTATTCAAACATATTTAGATTTCATCTTTTAAGTTGTGTTTGCTTGCACAAAAGTTACCTGTTTATCACACTATTGCTTTCTTTGGGAGGGTTCATTGAGGAACGTCATATTTGACTATTTATGAAGTTACAATGTTTTATGTGGTAGACCTGAACAAATAGCAGTTTATTTGGGCAGATAGAAGGATCAAAGATATTTGGGCAGACTAAATTTGTGTGTTTAGAAACTGGTTCTTTTCCAGGCCAAAAGCATGAGTTCTCAGCTGCTATTTATTTATGAAAATTAGAAAATACTTATGAAAATGCAGATTTTTGCATAATTTTCCAGGAAAAATTACTTTTCTGCGCCACATTTTCCCAGATGAATAAACCACAGGGTAGGGTGGATTGACACAGGGTTCATATTCCTTTTACCATCTTTCAGCTCTCCATTTGGTAACATGAAAGTGTCCTAACAGTTCTGTGCTTTCCACAACATCAGAAGATGATATATGATACCTCAAAGCCTTGGCAAAGAAATGGATTGTGAAAAAGTTGTATTTTTATGCATCTGCACTTCAAATGTGCCAGAGATGCATACTTACCTCAGTACAGTTTATCAGTCACTTCTGCCTGAAGTCTTATTCACAAATAGATCTCTCTGAGGGGCCTTTTTGAGTATTCAAAATCTGTAACAGCAACAACAGAACGATTCATGATCAATGCAGTACTTTGAGTGGCTGCACATGAGTTATGTACATACACCTGCACAGTCAAAGGTGCTGTCATCCTCAGCTCTTAGGAATTCATGATGACAAAAATCTCCCAATTTTTCAACATTTCAAACAAAGATTTCCAAACATGAAATTTTAACTAAGTTTATAATCAACAGCTTGTAAAAAATGCCTTCTTTAATTTCCATCCACCTATAAAGATGCTGAAGAATGACAGAAGAAGAGTTGTTTACAGCCAGGACAAACTGAAAAGTTGCATAAATAAACACTTAAATTTACATTTTTATTTTAACTATGATGGGATTTCTGATGTAATTGTCAAGTCTTCCTTTCCATAATTTTTGATCCTTTTTTTGTGGAACTGATGGAGATCTTTCTCAGTTTTCCTTGTCCCTTCTTTGTAATGATAAACTATAGATTGATGAAAATAAATTATTTTTATACTCTCTGATGTGCTTACTGCAACAATTTGAATATTGTGTCTTCTGAGAGGAAGAAAAACTTTGTGACTGGTTAAAAGTCAAATTGTATTGAAATCTGTTGTGTTTACTAATTTGCATGCTCTATTTACACCAGGTTCCACTTCTTTGGAATGGAAACAAATCAAATAGTCATCTTGTTGAATCTCTGCAACAGTTATAATAAATAAAGCATACAAAAAATTAGGGAAATAATTTTATTATTATTTATATATTCTTCATGCTAAACTAGTTTCTTTGAAAAAAGATTGATGAAATTTCTTAGCAATATACATTACTCTGAGGTCTTTCAGTACTCTTGCAGTTTTAGCTAGTTTCCACACGCTACCACTACGCAACAGGATATAATTTTTACTGAATTTCCTCTGTAGTAAACAAGACCACTTTTGTATAAAACAAAGTCCACAAACCCCCAGTCCACATCCCCAAAGTCCACAGCCAGCTTCTTTTTGTACCATAAACAGGTGACTGTATAGGGAGAAAGTGAAAACTATTAATAACAGAAAAAGGCATATTTCTAGAAATATAAAATTCAGTGCTGTGAAATGAACCAAATGAGTGTCTTGCTTTCTTCAGATGACTCTGCTATAGGAGCTTCAGCTGGAATGTGCAAGCCTCACACCCTGCTCGGTAATGCCACAATCAGTAGAGTATGAATGGCTCTCCCTACTCAAAAACTCTTGGGGCCATTCCCAGTGCTATGATAAGCTCAGCTCTCTGTGCTAATAAATTCATGAACCCCCACTGACTTTACCACCAACAAACATTTTGAGAGCTCTGCTCTCTAAGAAATGTCTTCAATGGTCTTTTTTCCTGGAAAAATTCTTATTTGCAGATGACAGAATGGTGAGGTTTTTTCTATCCCTTTATCAGAAATGTCTTCAGATGTGATGCTATTGACATTTCAGTTCACTGCAAATAACCCAACTGGAATCAGGAGTGGGGTTGGGTATTTTTAACTTTTTTTTTTTTCTTTCTTTCCTTTAATTTTTATTTTCTCTCAACTCTCAGAACTTTTGTGGAATTCAGCAATTTAAGTGAAGTAAGCCCCTTAAAAGTCATAAAGACATATTCCCCAGACCAACGCCTGTTCCAGATCCCATCACTTCAGAACTTAAAACTGTACTTTGGTTTCTGGAGTGACACCATACCTCTTCTAGGAATGTGTTAACTTAATGCTTTTTATTTCCTCACCTAATATCAAGGTGTTCTGTTGATTAAAATGTAGTGCATTTTATGTATCAATGAAGTAACCATTTAGAAAAATTTCAGACATATTTCCTTTGTATTTCCTTGTAATTAGTGACTTTATCTCTGGCATATTTTGAAATATAGTTCAATATTCTGTTGAGAGATGCTTTAAGACAGTTGACTTCTCATTGGTACTTTTGCTTTTGTTATATCTTGCTATAATGAGTAATGACCTAATGTATGTTAGCTCATTTTAAAATTTTTAAGGATGCTTTTATATGATTATAAGAACTGCAGCTGGTGTTCTAATATATACCTAACTATGAAGCACTTGCTATTTTTTAAAGAACTGTGGGGGTGTTAAATAAAGCTTATAGTTATTAGTGAGTTTGGTTTTTAAATTTTATTTTATGGTATATCTAAAGTAGTAACTAAATGAAGCCAAAAGAGTTAATTGTATAGCTGTATAGCATCTTAGGATTATGTCATTAGTTACGTTCTTGGCCTTTAAAATTCAATCACTCCTATACAGACGGTATATACTATATAACTATACATGACCCAGATATTTCAGCTGGACAGCCAGAGTTTCTAATCCTTCTACGTGCAGCTGAGCACAGCTTAGAATGATTTTTGTTTAAACTTTTTTGTACTTTAAGGGAAGGTAATTTTCTCATATGGGGCACCCTGTGCCACAATCACACATAACTTTACAAGAGTGGTGATCATACGATAAGTCATTCTAGGAAAAGCTGTAGCAGTTCAGTCTAGGCGGAAAGAGAAAAGGCAATGTACACTTCTGAATATCTTTTCAGCCTCCTGGGACCAGCAGTGAAGAATTTCTTGTGAAATCTGTGTATTTAAATATATTAATAATTTTTTTCCTGTTCTTTTCCTTTCAGCATTTTTTCCATCCTCTGAAATTACTCCCTACTTTGCCTTATGCTAACTTTATGTGTGATAGCCACAAAAATATGTCAAAAGACCTTTCACTTTTCTTAACACTGTTCAATTTTTAGAAAATCAATCAAGGGGAATGTCAGTCATCCACATGTATGTAAACTGCTCTTTAAAAATGCTCAGCTCTGCACTATTAGTGCTTCAGTCACTCATGTGACTGCATGTTTAGACTGACATTTCTGTGTGTTATAGTTAAGATGATGTAACTTTCTTTTCTTGTATGCTCATAAAAAATATTTTTTATGGGAAGAGGTTTTGACACATTTTATCAAAGTCAATAACATGAAAATCATAGTTTGGTTAAGTTTCAGTTAAGAGAAAGTCAAGGTTTATACATGGAAAGTCAACTGTTTGTTGTGTTAGAAAAGATACAATTCATAGGAAATGGTTGCAATTCTAGGTGAAATGATGCACTAGTAGAGGTAAAAGCTGTAAAACTGTTCCCAAGAAAAGGGAAAAGAAATCCTTAGCATATACGATAATTTCAATGACTTTGCAAGGGATTCCTCTATTTGTAACTGATTATTCCTTTAGACAGCTGGAATAGAACTTTGAGCAGCACATCAGGAAAAAGCTTAGCGGAGAACACCACTAACAGCATCTGTGCCCGTCCAAATTCCGTAATTAGATTATTGGTTTTAATATTTAACATATCGAATCAGTTAATTTATATCAGAGTAAATAATGATTTTACTGTTGCTTAACAGCTAAGTACCTAAGGTGTGGAATATTTAAACACATATTTGGAATGCCAGTACTTTCTGTACAAACTGAACTTTGTTTCTGTCAGTAAGCATTCTGCTGTTACAGACCCGCCCTCTCTCTTACAAGTCTACGTTTTCTAGAGTAGGACTGAAAGGATGTTTAGGTAGATATTCTCTGACATTGTACTGTAAAGCAGAAGCAGCCTGAGGGTCATGTTCAAGTCTGGATGGGCTGCCTTTACACAAATCACATGATTCAGCATCTTCTTTCTCTGTGCTGAAACACTAAACATTCTCAGCTGGAAAGTCCCAGATATGGACTGATGCTCAAGGAGCACATAAAATAGTTAGATGTCTAGAATGTCTTTGAAAGAAATATGAATTGGAGGAGTTAGTCTGCTGATCATCTTGCAACACCATCAGTTTTACCATCATTAGTGCTGTGATTGTTTCAACTGATGATCTCAGGTCTTTTATTACAGCTCCCTAAGGGATCCTGTTGAAAAATTAGCTGGAAACTTTTATATAACTTCAATGCTCACCATCAGGTAAAAAGGTGGAACAGTAAAGTTTGCTTTATGTATTATTTATGTTTCAATTAGTATCAACCACTCAGGGGTTTTTGGGTTTTTTGGGTTTTTTTGGTTTTTTGGGTTTTTTGGGTTTTTTGGGTTTTTTGGGTTTTTGTTTTGTTTTGTTGTTTTTTTTTTTTACAAAACAAAGTTTAATTTAAAAATACTAGTTTAATTGAAACTGAAGTGCTCAGTCCAAAACAATCTGGGTTTGACTTCACTGGGAAAGGTCTGTTGAAGGTACTAAGAAACATTAGATCTTTTGTTAAGTTAGGAAAGCTGGCTAGGTCAGGCAACTTTATTATTAATTCCTTATGACTACTTGTCTTCAATAAAATATAGTTATCTACTATGAAATACATCTCTTTTCAGTGTTATGCAACATAGGTTACTTATCAGTAAGCATTAATTTAAAGAATACTCACGTGATATTTAGCAGCATTTATTCTACTAGAGAAAAAACCCATTCTTAATAAATCCTATTTTTAATCGAAATAGCTCATGCCAGATCAACCTTTAGCTGAAATATTAGCCATTGTTTCTTCTTCCAGTTATGCTCTAGGATAGACTGGCAACATAACTAAATTTATTTCAACTGTGATACAGCAGGAAGTAACAAGACCTGAAAAAAAGTCATCTACTCTCCCAAAGTACTTTTCCATCTTTAACACAAGAGAGACAGTAAGTTTAGTGATGCTAATCCATACATTAACATAAAAAATATTGTTCAGCTAGAGCTGTACATTACTCCTCACACAAGTACACCTAATAGGTGGGAGCACATCCATTTTCTAGCTACCCAGAAGCCAAACACACTATTATTTTGGCTTGATTGTCAAGACTCCCGTTCAGCTTGATGAGAAAAATCTTTTCCATTTTCCACTGGCCAGAATCTTCTCCTGGCTCACCGGTAATAGCTATGGCATTATGCCAAGGAAACTTTCAAGTTAAATGTGATTCCCATGTTCCACTGAAGGAAGTTCCATTTCACAAAGACAAGTTTCTGAGTTTTTCCCCCTCTAGAAAATATTCAGCCCAAGAGCAGGGCAACCCCCAAATTTCTACACTGTCAAGTAATAGCTAAAATAGTATGACTTATTTTTCTACATGTACTCCTAACTCTAAGCAAAGTAACTTTTAGTGAGGATTTAAAGATCGATCCCCTAATACCAGTCAAAATAAAGACTTTTTCTTTTGTAATGTTTATTTCTGGCAGTTAAAATAGTGCACTTCATGTGCTTCATTTCCAGAGTGCTGGAATAGTTCCCGCTAAGAGGCATCTGCTAAAACATTTTCTATCAAGAAGAAAGGAAAACCTCTGTTCCAGCCAATTATTTCCCATCCTTCTTATTTTGATCATCTCCAGCATCATATGGAAGCCATCACTGTTAGAAAGTTAAAATCATATTTGTACCAGACAAACTGACTCCAAATATGGATTTTATTTTTGGACACCACTCTATTTGACATGATCACTATAATAAGCCATTTCTTATATTTAAATTGCAAACAATTCTGTGGTAATTAGAATACAACATATTCTCCATCATATGTCTGCCTGTCTTGGGTAGTTTTCAGGATAACAATTGTCCAAAAAGCCTTGGTGCTGTGTGAAAAAGTCAAACAGATGGAAAGTTTTAGTTTATTTTAGTGTATTTCTAACTTTTATTTCACTAAAGCACAGGGCAACAGAAAGTTTAAAAAATATTAAATGACAAGTAACAAAGGCATACAACTAATTAAAACTCCTGTTGTGGCAATGTACACAAAGCTATGGTAACATCAATAGTACAGGAAAAAAATTAGGTCTTTTTAGGAAACCGTAAATTATCTCATGGAGCATTTACTGCTTAGAGCATGAAACCATGGAAATGAAAACTTTTAAGAGTCTGCCCATTTAACATAGCAGTAAAACAAGTACTTGAATATGAATGTTTGGGTATTTTCACATTTATATCCCTGAATGGCTGATTTGTCCCAAGGTAATAGAATTAGCTTTGCAACTATCCTTGATTGGTAACGGCATTTCACTGTTTGCTTTTCTTTCACATGTATTCCAAGATTTATTTTTTTTTTTTCTACAGGAAGCAATAGAAACATGTTGGGTACTTAGTCACCTGAAGGATTTGGGGTTTTAACTCAGAATCTCTGACTGACTCATTGTCTGACTTTGGTGAACATGAATTTAATATTTCAGAGGGTTCACGTATTATAAAACAAAATTACCATCCAAAAAGGATCTTACTGAGCATCAAATGCCACCTGGAATGTTGTTTCTCTGTTAATCGATTAAAGACAAACAGAAAAATCAGCTGGACTCAAACAGCTCAGATCTGGATCAATAAACAGCAGAATAACTACGTTAGCATTACAACCTCCTGAAATGGGAATGGGGGTTGGGATTAAATATTCTGAAGAGAATTATTAAAAAGCTGAAAATTTATAAATATAACAATAAGAATAATAGGCTAATTACTTCTTAAATATTTGAATAATTCTTTTCCCATTTAAAATTCAGTTACATGACTGATATAGAAATATTACAGTGAAGCACTTCATGACTTGAAGCAGAAATTGAATACAGACTAAATAAAACCACTGTGTCTGTTTACCAAAAGGCATTTAAAATCAGCAGAGTTTGAAACTTTGGGAGTAAATAGGGCAATATATGTGGGAAATAGAAGATCTTAGTGAAATGTAAAAAGGCAAATGTCTCTGAATAGAACAGACCAAAATATCTTAATTTAATCTATTACTAACAAGTCTAGCGAAGAGATACTAGCTAAATTTTCCTGATTAAATGACTGCTAGTGTAGGTTTCTTGTTTCATAACTGTTACATGAAAAGCAAAAAATAGAACGGGCAGATCAAGGAAACAGCTATAAACCCCTCCTGCCCAGTTATTAATTCTGAGTAATTTTAGTAGTGTTAATAAGAGTGATTAAAATGGGTGTGTTTCCTGGATTACTGCACTTTTTGAGTAAACTTGTGTAAGCCTAACATGCTGCTTTACCAGTGCTTAGCAAGGCCAAGGTTTTGATGGTATTTATAATAACTTTGACAACCTGAAGGAGACAAAGGCGGAAAAGTCTTGCATTTTCCCTGAAATGCTGGATGGAAGGAAAGGACAGGGAAGTACATATGGAAATTAATTAGGCTGGCAGGCTCTCATGGGATAGCCTTTATACAGTGTATGATGTATTATATGCCCTAGCAGTATACTCCGTTTGTTCAATGTACATAGGGCATTGGGCAGAGAAGCTTTTCATTTCTTAGATGTATGTGTAATGAAGAGGGAGGTTTCATTTGCAGATAGTTTGCAGGAGAGCTTAAGGATAATTTAACTGCATTAATACTTAAGATTTATTTCCTATGTTACTCTAGTCTCCAAGCAAGAAAAATCGATAAGTTTGGAGTCTTGTTATGAATTTGGAGGAAAATTTTCCCACCTACCTTTACCTATCACAAATAATAATACTCTGTTTTAAAATTACTCTTGCTGCCCAAGTTTCTTACTCCTTACACATGTAGTGTGTCTGACAATTTCTTCCAGGAGGAAGAAAGAGTCCATAATGGACAGGCCAGACTCTGCCTTGTTATCACTCAGCAGAAACCCAGTAGCATGTCTTTTAGAAGTGGATGTTTTAATTCTCTAACTCACACCAGCACTTCAACTGGAAATTTAAAATGGGAATGGTGTTACTTCTAGCTGCTGGAACTATTCTGACTACATCTGAAAACATGAAATATTGAACCACAGCTAAGTTTTGAAAGTGAACTTGTTGAAAATTTTGGATTTGTATTCATTTCACCCAGAACAAAATTTAAAGCTAAAAACTGGACTAAAATAATGATGGAGGAAAGGAAGGAAACAATCTAAATGAGATATATTTATTTTATTTCAACAACAGAAACATTAGTTATTCTCTCATATTCTGACACCATAATATGGGTTCAAGTTTCCCACTTCACAGAAGAACAATGGCCTTAGAATGGGATCTTTGTATCTAAGAATACATAAAGATGAAAAGGCAATTCAGAAATATAATTCAGAGTCACAACCACCACATAGAAAGCAGAATACATGCAAACATTTCTACAGAGAAGAGCTTCAAACAGACTTTGTTGAGAATAAAAATACAAATAAATTAGAAACAGAAACATTAGGCATTCACATGACTGAATGGGTCACATTATTGATTCTTGAGACCCTACAGCCTCTGATTTTAAAGCACATTTGCAAAAGGCTTTTCTTAAACTTGGGTATCCATGAAAATTGGCATAGTTTTGAAAGAACCCACAGGCATAAATCCAAGTACATTCTACATTATTATCTTTTCATGTTTTGTCTCTCAATTCAGTTCAAATTAAGTTTTATTGTAGCTTTTGTTAGTGCTCAGAAGTACCAGCCAAATTGTGCCAAATGTTTTCCAAAGATAATTTTGCTCTCTTCTTATACATTGAGCTACTATATGTTGATCCTAACTGTGACTAATGCATTGCCCAAGTGTTATTTTGATCACAAATTGAGGAAGATTTTGCGGTCCTGAAGTCCAAAAAGTCCTGTGATGATTGATAATTGCAACTTTGAATTTCATCTAGTGCAAGAATGAAAATAACGCGTTCGCCATAATATATTAAATTAATAAGTTTATTTACATTTGTATAATTACATTTGTATATTTAACTGTTTTAAACTGCTACAATTTGTTCATGATTATTTAATGAATTTCAAATGTAAAGGTAACATTGTTGTCAAACTATGCTGACTTAATTTTCAGCTTGCTCTTAAGATAGAAGTAGATGAACCTCACGCTGTTCACTGTTATGCTTCAGTAACTGTTTATGGACACATTTCAGCAAATAGTACAGACATTTTCTGGCTTGTGCATGTGTTAAATAGATCTGTGTTCAACTCATTTATGAGTTAAACTTTGTCTAAAAGGAGTAGATGTTTTATAGAACAGAAAATATGTAAACAGAATTAGTCCTATCAGATATTATCCAAGAAAAAATATAGTTGAAAAATTAGTTTGGATTTCACTTTCCAGTTTGCCATTTCCGTGGACATTTATTTATTTCATTTCACAAACTATGACTTTTAATTAATTTCAACCTCTAATTTATTTATAGAAAAATTTCCAGGACAGAAATTTGTTCTGGCAGACTAATAATAAATTATGTTCCAAATATGAGGCTTTTTTTAATAGGGTCATTATATCAGATGGTCAAGCTTGGATTATGCATGTCTATAACTAATTAAAGTACCCTGGAAAATATATTCTGTCATTGAACAAATGCAGTTGTGTGCCAAAGTTTCAAATATCTATCATATTCTGACATAAACACTAACAGTTGTTGTAGTAAACAATTTTGCATTTGCAGCTAAGAGTCAGTGCTATAGAAGGGTCTGAAACCTCATTTAAACAGACACCCTTAAGTTCTGTAGGAGAGATTCAGATCACAATTATAGCACTACATGTCCAACATAACTCCATTGTCTTCTACTGGATTTTTTCCAAGCAGCCTGACATCAGAGTCAGGCTGGCTGCTTTGCTATGATAGTCTGGCAGAGTAAAGCTCCCCTGATGTTTACTGCTGGCTCCTGCAGTTCTTCAGAAATTCTTGCAGTATCTTTAGGAGGGTAATAAATGCAGGGGCTTGACCTGTTCTCAAGTTTTGTACAGGCTGGTACACTATGGGAAACAGAGTTGTCTGGTGTCTCCTTGCTGCAGAATATGGGTGTGTTTCTCAGATAAGTACTGAAGAATGATACATTTATTTTTAGTGTGTTCTGAAACTTCATTCATCTGCTGATGACAATCCATGATAGCCTGTTAGCTGAATAGTGATGAGCAATGATGATAGATATCTTCCCATAAGATTCAATCTGCTGAAAATAATATGAATTTATCTTAATTCATGTCTCATTTTCCCTCTCCTTTCAAAATGGAAAATATTCCTCTGAACAAGATGCACTCTTTCTAACAGAATTTTAGTAATTTCATTTAACAGCTCATCTGAGTATGTGATTTGATGTCAGTTGCAGTATTTGAGGTGTATTCTGAGACATTTTACAAGCTACTTAACAATGTGGTTGAAAAAAAACTTATTCAATTAGTTTACTCAATTAATTTCTGATTAGTAGCCAGAGATCCTATCAGCTGTACTAAACTGTATTCCAATTCACTAGAGAATAGTTACTCTAGGAGCTAAGCTGAGATTAACTTTCACATTTCCCGACACTTTTTCATGGTTTTTTTACAATGGATGTCTCTGCTTGTGCTCTTTGCGGTTTTGTTCATGGACTGAATCTGAAAAGGATGATAGAAATGAACATTACACTTCAAAACAGGAATTGAGATGTAGGATTGTCTACCATGCCATTCATGAATACTAAGAGAAAAGTGTCCCAGACAGAAAAATAAAGGAAAAATAAATATAAGAAATAAATCCTGCAGGGAAAGCATCAAGACACAGTGAATGCTGATGTTACGTAGAAAAGCCTAATCAGTGTTATACAGGTTTGAATATATAAGTATGTCCATCTACACAGAATCTTCTTAGGACTGTGACTAGAGCTATGCTCTGAAAACAGCAAAACCATATTCTTTGAAAAACTTTTGTTAAGTTGAGATCAGCAGTGTGCCAGAATGCTGACTCTCTTTATGCAGGGAGGAGCAGGTTCACAGGCATCTGACAAGACTGCATTGAACAGATAAGCATAAGCTGCTTACCAGGGTATGAGCAGTCTTGAATCATGTCCTTAGAATTCTTTTACCAAATTATTCTTCAGTGTAAAATATGTAAGCAGTCTCTGTAGTTGTCCATCCCTTATGCTGCTGAGCTGTCAACTGTGTTCTTTAGGAGATGAGTTGAATCTGTTTAAAAAGAACACAACAAATGTAAATTTTTTACTCCAAAATATTCTGACCCTTACTTTTTTGTATCTTCTCATGAAAGGATATCAGTGTGCTCTAACATCAGAGACTGGGATGCAAAGCCACTGGAATAGTATAGATAGACTTTTACAAAGAGGAAATAAGATATTATATTGGTAATTCTTTTCCTCCCCAAAGATATTAATCATCAGTTACAAAAGCTGAGAATCACTGTTTTGACAACTAAACTACTATATAGAAAGCAATAAGGTCTCCCTCATGCTTTAGCATATAAAGAGTATTGCACAAATGTGGTTAAACAAACCAGAGTTACTTAGCTAACATATGATTTTTGAACAACCAATTGTCTGTATCCATCCGGGTGGATGTTCCCAGAATGGAGTGAGGCATTCTGGGTTCTGTATGCAGAAAGTAAGTTTGAATTAATTGTTCTACATTTCTGAACTTGTCAGTATGTGTTAAACATCTTTGGAGCATGCCCCACCTCACAGGGGACTTATGTTCCTATTTTTCTAGTCCTTTTCACTTGGTTAGGACCATTCCGTACATGCATAAATACTGAATTGCCAGCACAGGGGAGTTCGGAGGACAGGGAGGGAATTACCTAACTAGTTCAGGCATGCCCCAGAGGAGGCAATTTGCTTTGGTTAAATCTCAAAAAAGAGATATAAAGTCTGTCCAAGTCTTCTGGTTCCAGACACCACTCTGACATTTCAGTGAGATATGTGCTGTTTCCACTGATGGAGCCACATGCTGCACTTTGGAATCCTAATTCTTTACACTTCTGGAATAGAGATACAAGTATCAATCCAAGTATACCTTTTACTATTTTTTCCTCAAATCTCTGCAGACTCAAAGGAGGAAATACTTTAGGAAACTAATCCAAAATTGTAATTCCGTCTGCTTGCATAAAAATTAATCCTCCAAAGTTCTTTCAGAAAATATTTTTTCACTTAGAAGTGACTCTGAACATCTGGTTTTGGATAGGATTTTTGCTACTATAATCAGTGCTTTTATTTATAGACATATTTTTCCAGAAGAACCCCTTGTATGCTTGAATACAGATTTATCTAAATGATCTTGCAGTATTTTTAAGATCTCTTCTTTTACCACCTTTGACTTAATTTCATCCCTAGTGTTCTTTTCAGTTTTCCTTGTGTGATAATGCAGGAGACATTTCTATTCCGCTGGTAAATAACATGCTTTAAAAAATAATTTTCCGTAGCATGCAGTTCTAGCAACTATAAGTTATTTCAGCTCTGTTGAAGAATTTAGACTAATTGCTGGTACGATTATTTTGAGACAGTTTGTCAGCAGATAGGTCAAAATGTGCACAGATCGAACCTCCATTTACAGATATTATGCATTCTAAAATAATGGAATGATCAAATATTAAATGTGAATTTGAATTTCTAAACATTTTTTTTCATTTCATGCCACATCCCTATTGTTTTTCTAGCTCAATTGCCTGCTGGTAATTTGTTCCAAGTAGTTTTAACAACTGTCTGTACCGCAGATAGGAGAGTTTATTGATAGTAATAAAGCTTTGCTACAGATTTCATGTAATTTTCCTTCAAGCATTTTTTTTTACAATATTTTTTAATCGACATCTTCCAAGCAGCATGACTAAGAGCTGCGCACACGGACTTTGCAAAAATACTGTGCTGTTTATAATGAGAGATCATTCTGAGACACAAAAAGGAAGATGGAAAATTATATATAAATTAAAGGCTCTTACAGGCCTTTGTAATGACAGCCTTTGTTTGTTAACATCACTTGAGCTTCAGCAAAAATACAAGTTTGGTTTTCCACAATTGAATGCAAATAGGGTTAAAAAAAATGCAAAAATCCTATTTTTGATATAGGATGATATTAGTCATTCAAAAATTTACTACCTGCATTAATTTTATAAAAAAGAAGAAAAATGTGCAACCAAAAACCGAAGTCCTTGCTACAAAAAATGCTAGACATTACACTACTAAGTGAAAAAAACTCAGAACAAAACTAAACAGAAAAAAAAATAATGCAAATAATTTTCTTTTGAAATCTCACATTTATTTATTAAGAGTCATAAAATTACAGAATATCCTGAGTTGGAAGGGACTCTCAAGGATAACTGAATTCCAAATCCTCTCCCTGCACAGGACCATTCCCAAGAGTCACACCATGTGCCTGAGAGCACTGTTCAAACACTCCTTGAGCTCTGTCAGGCTGGTGCTGTGATCACTTCCCTGTGGAGCCTGTTCCAGTGCCCAACCACCCTCTGGGTGAAGAACCTTTTCCTAAATTTAACCTCAACCTCCTTTGACACAGCTTAATGCTCTTCCCTCAGGTGCTATCACTGGTCAACACAGAAAAGAGATCAGTGCCTTCTCCTCTGCTTTCCCTCATGAGGAACCTGTAGACTGCAAAAAGAACATTTTGCTTCTTTGAGTATAAACTACCCATTGCACATGCTGAAAAAAACCCCCTCCATTTAAACTTCCTGCTCTGACCTAATATGAAATCCCAAAATATAAGAGCATGTTATGCAATGCTTTTAGTATTTCCTTCTGTATGTCAAAAAAAGGATTCTTAGCATTCAAATGCCTTCTATTATTTGTTCATCCTTGAGTTCTGGAGGGCATCCTTTGTGAAGAAGTTTGCAGTGTGCCAAAAGACATAATGTTGCCCTAAACATCACGGAGTTAAAATATATTCAATTTTTCACTTTTTGTGAGACACCAAAAGAACAATCACAACAGACCTACCTTCCTAGAATAATATTTTATTGCCATCCTGCCATTTGGAATTATAAATTAGCCATATACATAATTATATTGAAACGGTTTTATTGACATTATCTAACGGAAAAAAATTTGATTCAGGTTATATATCTATTTTGAACCTTCAGACAGAACCTTTAAAAAAGAAACTCAGGAGTACGCATACATCTGTGATGCCTTAAGATTTTAGCTTTTATATTTTCAAATCCTATACTGCATTAGTGCATAGCTCTAAACTCCATATCAAGTGTAGTCAACTGTCTTCACATTTTAGTTAGACAAAACAATCCCTCTGGGCCTGTGATCCAAGGACAGCATACAGCCTCAAGTCCCAAAAAGTAGAAGCAAAAGTGATTTGGGGGGGAGCAAACTGGTGGAATCTGACTTCATTCCCTGAAGCTGTAATTGGAGAATTAATGCCCAATATGCAAATAGACCACACTTATAATAGTCTGAAAAACTCGAAACCATCATCAATCTTGAGTGTAGCCTCTGCTAGGCTTTTGGATGCCCAGGGTAAATCTATTGAAGCCCTTTAATAAATAACCACATGATTCTCTTAACTTTGTCTAACTTCTGTTCTAGCCACTTCAAGGAATCATCTGTATATATTTACAAATATTTATATATAAATCATTACATAGTTTGGGTTGGAAAAGACCTTTAAGATCATAAATTCTATAATGTTGCTAATCTCAAAATTATAGTGCAAAAACAGGCATGTTATTACCTTTTTAATTTTTTTTTTTTTTTGCTTGTGGTAAAGTTTTGTTCCTTATTGCTCAGCACTATTTCAAGATGTCAGGTGATGAAATCTCTAACACAGTCTTCTAAAGGTTGTTTAGTCTTTCCAAGTTGTTTTCATATACTCAAATGGAACTCTGTTCCATAAAACTTCTGCAATTCTTTGACTTTATTTAATGTCTAGCTTGCTTCCGATCACTAGAAAATGTATGAAGTCAGGTAAACTTGTTTTGAATTAAGAATATGTCAAAATGTACATTAGAAAGGAGTCTTACTTATTTGGTCATCCTTATGAATGACTGCCACTTTGCTGAAACCTTCCATAGTGACGTACTGAAAAATGACTGCATGGACATACTCCGTCTGGAGTATATTAAGCAGTATTACCTCCTGTGAAGTATTTTTTTGTCCTCAGCCTTCAGTTTCCTGTACTATATTCTGGTTTTCTTGTCTTCTCAAAGTTATATTCTGTTTGTTTCTTTCAAAGTTATTTTTCATCTCTTCAACAATTACCTTTATTTGCTATGTCTGGATACTTAAAACTACAAAGGAGATTAATTTTCTTTTATTTTCTTTACTTTTTTCTCTTTCTTTACTTTTGGAGTCTCCCACTATTTCCCACCATATCTCTTCAGTCATAAAATGCATTTGTAACAAATCGTAGCTTGTCATAAGTGATATAACATGGTCACATGATTTTATTATACTCAGAGAGGTTGCCTATGAAGATTTTGCATTCCCTGTCTCCAAAAGGCTCACCAAATATTTCTCATTATTCCCTTTGCCTGAGAAGATTATTTTAAGAAATGGGTTTTTTAAAGGAAAGTCTTTCCTTAAGAGAAATTTCTTAAGATTCTCCATAATCTGCTTTCACCTCAGAAGAAATTAATACTGACTTCCATGTCCAAAAGAATCATATAACCAAGGAATTTGAAGGGCAAGACCTCAGATGAGATAAATGGTAATTAGGGCAAAAGATGCTGTGGTTATGGTCATCTCTTTTAAGCAGGGAGCTAATGTTTGTAGTGCGATCATAACAAACTGCTGTCTTCACCCCATTACCTATTGTGGTCTCTCTTTGTGTCAAATCAAATGTTCTTTAACTAAACATTTAGGCTTTATTTAGCTATTGGAATATCTGTAATCAGCTTTAATCTTGCTCTCTAGCACAAAAAATATATTTATGTCCGCTGCTCCAGACATTTAAATAGACATAATAGTATCTAATACTGAGGAAAATGTCATGGTTTAGGAATAGAATTCTCCAGTTTTAGTACTCTTGCTAAAATAAGATGCCACATCCAATTGGAGGCAAAAAAAGGCAAAGATCATGGGTTGAAATAAGAAGAATTTACTGGAAACAACGAGATAAGAAAAAGAACTGTAACAGAAACAAAATTAATAATAAAAGGTATTAAAAAATAAGTTTATTTTTACATGAAAAGCCCCAACAATGAACAATATTGGGCAGCTCCCTCTGCAATGTTTTCTTGACTGGAAGGACTCCCTTTTCCCCAGAAGAGGGTCCCTTTTCCAGCATCCATCCCTGGCAATGGTATTTGGTGGTATAGAATAACCTCAGGGCCCTGGTCATGCCCCCTCCTGGCTAAAAATAACCCTGTCGTGACCAGAAAATCAGGACAGAAAATGTAGTGTTTTGAGAACGTAGACAGAAATAAAAATACTGGCTTTTTTCCAGGGGAAAAATACAGAATATGTCAAGTATATGATTTAACAAATATTTGAACAGTCGTTATTTTCAGGTACAGAGTGCTACCAAGTTAATTTGGTTTTGACATTCTCTGCAAGAACAAGTCTTACAGATACAGGATTTATTTTTTAATATAAATTATCTCAAAACTCAATCTATTATTCACAGTAATAACTGTCTCTCTGGTTGACAGCTTAGAAAAACCCCAATGCTTTATGATGGTAAGAGAACATTTATTAAATACTTGCAGCACTTGTTAATCGCAATCCATTTTTCAAAGCTTATACTTTTAATATAATTCCCAAATCAAGCTTGAGTAGCAGACAGGAAGTTAGACAAATCTCTGCCAAGATAAAAGTATTTCAAAGCAAGATTGAAGATCAGAATAACAGTTGAAATGCAATTATAAGCCAGGCCAGAGGTTTTATGAGCTTCATGCACACAGGAAGTCAACAGAAGTCAACAGAAAGATAATCCTGCACTTCAAGGAGAGCTGAATCTCCCAAATGAACAGTGGGTGGAGGTAGGGATGTGTGTGCCTTTTGCAATAGTACAATGAGATTTACATGTGACTTTCTTCAGGGAGTTATGCTAGTTTATCAGAAAAAGTCATGAAAGTAAGCTCATCAGATGGTTACACAAAAGAACATATTATTACTTAGCTTTTTAATGTGGCAGGATAATAAGCAATCTGAATTCAGCTACAGCTGAGAGAGAGCTCTTAATGTGAAACAAAAGTTAGAGATTTCACTTTTCTCTAAATTTATGCATTGCCAACAGAGTTTTACAATTCTTTTTAACAGTAAGACACAAAGAATTTTTTTCCCCACAATGCTCAACTTCCCTCCTAATAAAAATTTAACATGGAACACAGTGAACTGAGGAAGGTGAAGGTCAAATTCTCTGTTTTTCTTAACACCACTCAATTTTACACGTGGTCATCAGGTGTACAAGGCTTCACACTTGTAAGCACACAACAAAATCCCTTCCACTGTTTTTTATTTTGTTTTCTATAGTGCAATATCAGGGAAAAGAAATACTGATTGCTATCCATTCTTTTTCACTGTGTGCAAAAAAACAAGTTACATTTGATCCTTTTTTTTTTTT
>JAHLSL010012661.1:5594-30379 GCA_025920805.1 Petroica traversi
GGTGAGCTCTGCTGCTGCTCCTGGTGAGCTCTGCTGCTGCTCCTGGTGAGCTCTGCTGCTGCTCCTTCCTCCCACACCCCCGGGCATTTCCCATCAGAGCCCACAAAAACCGTCCCAATAACAAATTCTCAGTGCATTTGCACAGCTGAAGTTTTGACGTACAGAATCGCACCCTAACGGGGCAAGTCAGTTTAATGCTCTGGCTTCTTTTGATTAGGTGGAATGCTGGGGACAACTGATCTCTCAGTGCCAAATGGAGCTGGTACCAGTCCAGTGGGTAAGTGCAGCGTTGTGGCTTTGTTATAAAATATGGTATTGTGGTTTCAGTTTCTCAGTTATTCAAAAGCAATTTTTTATTTTGACTCGTTGGAAAAAGTGGCTGCAGAAGAACAAAGATCATAATTTTTTTAGCTGCGCTGTTATTGTCAAATTTTATAAATTATTATCAGGCATTTAGCTTTTTACTGCTGTGCCCTTTCCACTTCAGTAATATTTGCCTTTTTTATTTTAGTGGTTTTCAATAGTAGCGTGCTGCTCCTGCTTTTGTGTTTCTCTACAGGTGTAATTACAGCATTCTAAAAACATCTTACGTTTGCCAAATCTGAACTATTGCACTGAAGGCAACTCAGCTCAGTTCTCAGCTTCAGTATTTGCAGGACCTGGATGTTTGATACTGGTTGTGGTGCCAATCAGAATGAAGCAAATACAGACTGTATTGTTTGTATTGCCATGTGTATCTTGCTAATCATTTTCTAGCAGTTAGATGAAGAAAGCAATAAATCTTGGAAACTGATAGCTAGGGTCTGTCTTAGTTTTGGATGATGATCAGAATTTTTTTTTTTGAAAACAAATTAGAGATCTTGCCAAAAATCGAATCCACAGTATTTTTTGGCCTTCAGTAAAAATATATGATAGCACTTTTCCATTTCAATAATATTTTGTCTCCCCTAAACAAAATTTAGCACTCTGATAGAGGAGCAGGCAGCCACTGAAATGTGTCGTGCCACAGATAGACAAAATAAATGACAGTTCACCCACTTTGGTCACGTTCCTCCTGTGCCACTGGAAGTCGTGCTGGCTGAAGGTCAGTTTTGCAAACACACCTAACTCCCCTTGGGAAGTGTCATAGCATGGAATTAGAGAAGTAACTGTTGACCTTTCAGTGTTTGCCCACTGGCTACTCAGTGTGGCAGCTGGGAAAAAGTTCTTTGAACATCAAGTCAGGCAATTGAATTGATGAATAAAAAATGCTGCAGCTCTCCAAGGCTGAAAGCACAGGATTGACTTTCCACTCTTTATCCATTCCTTGGCTATGTGCAGCAAAGATATGAAATATTAAAGAGTGGTTTCCATCAGGTAAGCAAGATTTTAAATGGAGGAAACTTCCTCAGTTGAAAAAGGTGACTATTTTTAGAAACTGTGAAGGTCAGATGTTGATTTCCATAGAATTTTTCGAGTCAGACTAAATAAGTTTATTATCAGGCTGTTTCAGGCCTCTTTTCCAAAATCAGGCTTTAATAAGAGCGGCTTCAGATTTAAGATTCCTTCAGATTCCTTCAATAAGCAAATAAAACAGTGGTTACAGTGCTTGCTATATGGTATCAAACTCCAGAAATGCCCAGCTACAGCAGCTTGGGGAGCATATTTAATGCAGTACAATGTTTTCCTCCTTGCATTTATTAATAGTTTATGTAAAAAGTCAAAAAGCATCCCTTATCTCTTACTTTGCAGAACATCACACCCAAGATGTTATACATATACCCACTCACTGCGAGAAAGGTTTGTCATGCAAGTGAGAGTTGTGACTGTACAGGAACAGGGAACATCTCTAAGTACCTCTAGTGAAACTCAAATACCTGGTTAACACCAGAATGCAAAATAGAGTGGTACTCTGAGTTGTCAGAGCTCCACTTGCATTAAGTTGTGGCATAAAAACTTTTTAACTACTGACAGGTGCACAGGAACCTTCTCAGTTACAACTACAATCAAGAAGTCGTATGTAACCAGATTGACTAAATCTGCTGTCAACTTGAGCTTGACAGCTGCTGTTGAAATGGATCTCATGTTAATTATGTCTGCAGACAATAATGGTTTTAGTTTCTTGCTGCATTTGTTGTAGAATTCACTTTTTAAAAATCTATTTTCTTCTTTTAGCTTCCAGTTTTGTTTTTTAAAACTTCTCAGGAATGGAGAGTTCTCCTATGGATGTAGTGAAAGGTCACATGCCAGATTTGCAGCTCACAATTTATAGGAGTGATATCAGAGGTAAAGATGGAGTACTGGCATATCCATATTCACAGATATTCTCTTATAAATAAATAAAGGAAAACCCATCTTCTTCAATATTACAAAGTTCTTGTGCACCCAAGATTTTGTTCTCATTTCCTTGAAAGACACTGGTATGCTTTTATCTCTCAGTAACAAGCAAGTAAAGGTTATCTTGCTTATTTGGGACCCAGTTCAAACAAAGATGTTGCATAAAATGGCTCATATTGAGTTCACACAAGTCTTTTTCTCAAGTCCTGTGTAACTTGATTGGAATGGAAATGATTTGCTTTAGCAGTCAATCTGCCAACTTAACAGTTTTTCTGTGGAAAATAACTTTGAGTAAAAATATCTGCATGTTGTAGCAAAGATTGGTAGGTGGTTTTTTATATCCAGAACAGAAAATTTTGTGATCACTTTATAATACTGAGAGCTTACTTCACATGCAGCTGTCATAACTCTGAAAAAGCATTTTCATTTTGTAATATTTTTAAAATTCTACCCACCACATAAAAAACATTTGCTGAAAATTTTAACTTGGCAAATACACCAGTTTTGAGAGGGGAAAAATGTCCCGCATTATAATGGAGTTTGATCTAGAGCTAATTTATTTTTTTCTGTTATCGAGATAAAATGTTTCTGAGCTAGAACATTGATGATCTTATTGCTCCTGGTCAGGATGGATAGATGGATGGATGGATGACATTCCAGGTTGCCATGAGTTCTGCTTTGCTGTGTTCCAGTAGATTGGTAGCATCCCATGAATCATCCATAGGTTGGCAGTGAAAGGCACTTCCAGTGACCTTGTCTCATCCTTGAGGACTCTGAGAATCAGGAAAGCTCAGAAGTACTAACACACTTATCCAGTCTTTACTTTTTCTTCCATACCTTTCACATGTGGTATTTAGCCAGAACCATGCCAAGGACCTGAGCTGGTTTTCATTGCCAAGGCTGCCTGAAAACCATAAACCTTGAGACTTAAGTTCTTCCCAGTCCCAGCTGCTTCTTAAAGCACTTTTGGAAGTGGAGGTTGTTTATGATTTCACAAAGACACAGTGTTTTCTGTCTGTACATTCCTGTGTCAGTGAAATAGCCCTTATGGTCAGTAATGCAGATTATGGACAAAGGTAATCTTCCAGAAAAGAAGAAAAAAGGAGAAGTCCTCCCTCTTACCATCAGGAGAATGGATAAAAAAGCCCCAGTCTACTTGAGTACTGAATTTCTCCTCTTTGTTCCAGGGCTGTAACTTCTCTAATGTCCTCACTAATCTTCAGGTTCTGAGACAGTGAAGTAACCTCAGGAGTACTGATTTTCTTTGGCACAGAACTTTAGGCTGTACCTGCTTGAAAAGCAGTGTCTTGGGAGCTGTTGGATCTCTGCTAAGAGTCAGTCCAGATCATGTGTGGTCTTTTATCCTGGCCCGAGGAGGGATTTTGCAGAGGTGCCACAGAGAGCTTGCACACACCTGTAAACTGCTTGGAGTTGCCAGAAAGGGATCAAGACAGAACTGTGAAAAGCCACACCTGTAAATGGTTCCCTTTGTCTTGAGGGCTTGGCTGATGGGGGAGCTTTTTGCGTTTCAGAGGATAAAGGAATCTCTGAGCTTTGTCTTGCACAAGTCTCAATCTGCTGCAATTCTGGACTGCACCAGAGGCTTCAACAACAGAAACACTCTCTGTGCATGCCTTTCCAGTCGTGTTTGGTTTATGAAATGAGAGACACCCCAGCAGGAGGATCCAGCTGACTCCTGAAAAACACCTCTTTCAGTTTCAGGCAAATGTTCTGCATCGATGCTCTCAGCTTCTTCCTTAGGAAAGCAGCTTTCTTCTGCCTCTGTCCCACTCTGACATTTATATAATGTCCCCTTGCCAGCCTTGGCCCTGTTGGAGAGGACCACCTTGGGAAAGCAGCTGTAAATACCCCCTGAGTGTGTTCCTGCTTCAGGCTGTGCGCTCCTGGTGGTGTTTCAGGTCTGTGCTTCCTCTTCAGCGTGCAGGCAGGATCAGTCCCAGGTTGTGTTTCCCTGGTCAGAGCTCTTCACTTCCCAGCTGAATTGAAAGGGGTCTGACTTGAGAATGTTTGTCCACCTGCTGCTCACAGAGGTTCCTGCTGTGCTTCAGCAGTGTCAAGACATCGTGGCTTGTCCTCTTTGAGAGGACACAGGTCAGCACATCAGTCAGGATTTCACCTTCAGGGAAGGGCCTGAGGGATCCATGAGCAACACCAGACCAGCCACTGACTGCTGCAGCTTCCAGGCTTTCCTGAAGGAAAAGCAGTTCTGGGAGTGGGCTGCAGAGCAGGTGTTCCACAGGGTGTGAGCTGAACCCTTTTCCTTTGCTGGACATTGGAACCACATAACAGAGGCTGATCCATCCTTTGCTTTGATTGAATCAGCTCAAAGAAATGACTGGCTGAAATCAGCATAAAAAACATGCTGGCAAGAAGAAAGAAAGAATTTGATTTTTTAAAAAATTGTAGCACTTTCTCCTTGGAAACCACCCATCTGCATGACATGGTGACATGACGTCAGTTCAGCTCCTGAACTACCCTTAGGTTTTAGTTGAAATTTCATATCTTGCTATGTGTGTTTGTCACCTTACCATAATTTCTGTTTCACTGAGACGTACATGACACTTCTGGTTAGATTTTATCATACAGAGAACACATTATTAATCTCCCAGCTGGGTTAAAGTAAATCTCAACATTTACATAATGTCCCCTTGCCCAGGATACTGCCACATCCCTGGTTGTTCTAAACATAACATTTCTCTCCTCCTTTCTTTGCCATCCTTTACATTGGCTTTGTATAGACACACAGAAATCAGCAAGCTTAGGAAGTAAATTGATGTAATTAACTGTAATCTGTTTAATTGACAAGAGACCTAAAAGACGTCCAATTGCTATTGCTGATGTTTCACTCAGATGCAAGAGCAATATGCCTTTATTTAGGTTTGCTATTGCATTCTGAATAATAACCACCCCTTTAAATTCTAAATATCCTTGAAAATTCTTTCTCCTTTTATGTAGCTGTAGGCTAAAGAAAATTTCCAACAACCTGGGAAATGAACTTTTTTAAAAGTTTTGTAACATGACTAAGCATTCCCTTGACATTTAATCATGTGTATTTCTTTTTTGCTGCCTTTTAAAATCCAAAGTATTGCCTTAAAGTATAAATCTTATATGTTAGACAATTCCAAGACCTTATATTACTGTCAAAAGTATATTTTAATTCTAATTGTAGTATTATCTGACACATTGATTTGTAAAGATCAGTGGAAATACATTTATTTCAGATTCCTTGAGACATTACAGTAAATTCTTTCCAAAGCTAATATAGAACTCGAGCTTTTTGAAATGGTGGTAGAATCAGCAGTGATTGCTGTGCAGAGCTGAAAGTGGTAGGATTAGCATATGCTGTTTTTAATTTCCACTTGAATGTGTCACACTAAACCCCAAAGTAAACAAGTTGAGCAACTAATGCACACAGAAATGCTATTGTTGGTTTTACTTGCAATATGTCCTCCTGCCCAAGGTTCTTCATGTAAATGTTTTCCTTCAGTAGATTGCCTCGTGAATCAATGGCTTGTTGCAAACACAATATTCAGTTTACTTCTAATTGTGTGATGTCTGTTAGGTTTATGATGTCACTTGAGGCATAAATGTTTATTTACTACAATCCTGATTTTTGGTTAATCTTACATGGCTTAGCTGCTTGTGCACAATTTTTCCAAAACTGTTCAGTTTCTCCAAAGTGAACCACCAAAAAAAAAAAAAAAAAGAAAAGGAAAAAAAGATTAATGGCACCAATGCCTGTAATTTATTCCTTGAGTAGTAATAAGTACATGGAGTACTTTCCAGCCACGTGTGTTCATTGTTTCAGCTGATGTGATTTATATAGTGAAATATGAGTCTGGCTCATGTAATTGAATGCTGTGGCTTGGGCTGCAGGACAGTAAATGAGATTAAGCTGTATTATGTCTCTGAAGGCAGAATATCCAGTTGGTATTGGGCTGGGTTGTAACATTTCACTTCAGAAAAGAAGTTGCTTCAAAAGTAAACACTTTCTGACTAAACAAGAAGTAGGCAAATGTACGTTGGCAGGGTTTGTTATCATCAAATCTAATTAAATTATGATTCATATAATTGAGAGCTTATATTTGCATTGGTGTCTGTTTTCCAAAGGACTGTTTTGAACATGCTTTCGCGTCTGTTTTACAGAATTAGAGTTAAATAAACTCCTCTTTCGGAAGTAAAAATGGTTGTATTTTTACACATATATAGGATTTTATATTCTGTTTCCATTTCCAGTTCCAAAACGTTTTTAACCATAAAGTATTGTCTTGGGGAAGATCTATAGCAGGTAGGGTAGAAACAATTCCTGTATTATATGGAAGAGTAAGTAGAATTTATGGGGTTATTAAGGCCTCGGTTTGGCAAAGGGCCGTGTAGTTGCATCATCCTCTACTCATTATCTTTTTCTGGCTCCTGACCTTGCTCTAAGAAATACCACACGTTTAGTTATCCTTTCACTCTTAACTGGTAATTTGATTTTCTTATTAGATTATTAAAAGGAAAAAGGCTTGAAGTTTCATACTAAAAATGAATATTCTGCACTCCAGTTGCAGCCCCAGCATATAATCCTTCAGATGATCGATACAGACACTCCAGTGTTTGCTCAGTGTTCAGTGCCAGCTCTTGATCACAAAGGGCAGCTGTTGGATTCATACCCATAATATTGCACACTTCAGATACTTTTTGTTGTTGTTTCTCCCATTTTTAATATATTCTAAACACTCCTTTTGAGTAGAGCTCAGCCTTTTGTCAGAAGAAATGCTTTGGCTCTGCCCTGCTGCCGCCTGACACTGAGCAGAGCAGGCAGTGGCAGGGAGTTTGTTGTTTTTGACGGCACCACTAAAAGCATTAAATGTTTCTGAAGGATTGGCAGAGCCTTGGAATAAGGGCTCAGGAAATTACTGGATTGGGTGTGGAAGACAGACACTGTCCAGATTTAACACACAGGCTACCGAAATACTTGAACCAGAGGACAGGAAATGGGATCATGGGATGGCCCAAAGTGCTGTACAGAACCCCATTGTCTGGACAGAGTGGGATTGCTGTGCAGCTTCAACTGCTCACAACTCACAGCCCTGCCATGGAAAGGTGACACTGACAGCCCCAGTGAGTAATAAAATGCTATTTATCGTTGCATTAAAGCCCAGACTTTACTTCCGTTACAACAATGAGTTCTTTAAATGCTCTGGCATTTTTGCTGAAAATGGGAGGTGCCATAACAAAGTTTCAGATACATTTTGGTGAAAATTATGCCATTTTCAGATAATTTTTCTTCCTAGTGTCTGTTTGCAAATCCATCTAATTTTCACCCTGCCCATTGTGTCGGATGTCTCTCAATCTCTGCAGGCTGGCTGTAACTCATGCTGCTCTCATTTATAATGGATAGGAATTGATGCAGAACTGTGTTAACAGAATCATGATTCTTCGAAAACCGCCTCTGTTTCAGGAACCTTAAGGGCAGCACAGAACTAAATGTCTCCTTTTGGCTTATTGGTTTTTCCATGTGACCCAGCTGTGGAGAGTTTTCTCCTACCAGTCAAGAATATATTTAGCTCTGGTGTGTATTCTCAGCTCCAGCCCAACTTTTTAACCACCCCACCTAAATTTTATCACTAACCTAGAAACATCCAAATAAATTCTGCTATTTTCTGCTGAGAAATGTAGATCCTTTAATCAAAAAATGAGTTTTTGCTGTGGTTTTTAATACAGAAAGAAGAATGCTGACATTAAAAACTTTTATTTTCTGCTGTGTTCCTTCATTCCTCCATAAGTTCCGAGTAAAAAGTCATATTCCCATACCTCCTATACAAATGCTTCAGGAAAGTACTAAATTAGAATAACTCCTCCTTGCTCTATTAACCTTGGAAAGCTCAAGGGACGTATCAGATCATCCATGTATGGTCAGGCTTTTGGCACAGTGGGAACTCCACACAGTGAGTAAATCCAGAGGAGGCTTCCTCTGCAGCATCCTGGTGAATTCCCAGCAAAGTTCCCTGTGTGCCCTTGCTGAGTATCTTGGTAGTACCAGGCACCTCCATGGAGTTTTGTGCCCTTGCTGAGACATTTTGCTGTTCTTCCTTTTTGCTGTGCTTTTAAAGGCATTAAAAATGTTGCTGAAGAAGGTAGAATGTGACACTGACAACTTTCTTATTTTAATTGCTTTTAAATTAATATGTATTTAATGCAATAAAATTGGATTGGGCATAGGGGCCTATTCAAATTAGAATAATAATGCAAAATTCATGCCAGCATGGCGCTACGGGCGATTAGGAGAGAATTTCCCACACAGTGAACTTTGTCTCGTAGACTTTTCCCTGATTGTGCCTATAAAAGCTGCTTTCAGACCTGCAGTGTTAGTGCAAACAGAATCTTACTATGAATTGTGTTTATTTATACACACACACACACGCAGGTTCTGTAGGGTGAACTATGGGGTTCCCTGTTGCAAAATTCTCCTTAACTTTTTTTTGCTGTTTGCAGCTGAATAAGGTTTGTGTATTTTGGGAATTGTTGCTATAAATATGATTCTGTGATTGGAATGTGGCTTTACATTTTTTTCTGAGAAAAATATTTAGGGTAACATGATTGGTGCTTCTGTCAGGATGGGAAAATAGAATACTGGTCACTTCACTGAACTACTGCCTTGGTCCTGTTTATTGGTGAGTTCTGAGTGTAAGCTGAGGCCTCTACCTTGAGCATATTCAGCTTTTGGAGATTTCAGTGCTGAGTGCTGGACCTGAAGGCTTTGTCTTGTCTAATTCCACTAAAATGAGTACCAGGAGCAAGGCAGAGAAAGACTTTGTTAAATAAACCTATGGGCATAAATGATATGTGGATCTGGAGTGAATTTGAAGGCAAAGGATTTGTTCCCCTCATTGTTGCTAAATGTAGCAATCCGACAGTAAATATTGATACTGAAATTAGTCCTACAGCTCTTGGAGGTATATGAAGTATAAATTTTAGAAACAGAGCCTTAAAGAGCTGATCTTTTGTTCTCACAGGCAACAGTTCAGTGTAGCCCATGATGTCTCTGTGGGGGTGGGGACCAAGTGGGGTTGTGCAAAACCCTCACTTTTCTGCAGGCTCAGCCTGGAGGAGCTTCAAAGGGCAAACTAAACACAACGGATGTTATTAGAAAAAGTTCTTTGGCAATTTGCTCTTCTCAGCGTTTAAGCTGCCACAGCGTGCCCTTGAAGTGATATTCCCTCTCCATATTGATCCTCTGGTCAGAGTGGTTCGTGTTTGTTCGATTGTTCAATACTCAGCACCTTGTGGGAAGTTTGTTATCAGAAGATTTACAAAATAAATATTTCATAACTGCTACATGAGCAACGAAATTTTGTACTGTCCTTCTCCTCAGTCTTACAGTCCATTCGTTTTCCCTCTTTCAGGAAATGGGTTTGTGAATTCCCGAGCTTCACCAAGTCTACTTGGTACCAGTGCTGGTGGGAATGGCCTGGGCAAAGTCATGCCTACAAAGTCCCCACCTCCACCAGGAGGGGGAAACCTTGGCATGAACAACCGCAAACCCGACCTCCGTGTTGTCATCCCACCCTCCAGCAAGGGCATGATGCCACCACTGGTGAGTTAAAACATTTGTTTGGGTCTGGCTTTGTGAAAATGGGTTGTTCTGCCCATGTGCACAGGGAGAAACTGTCTCACCTGCTTACCGTAGGTTGCAGGAATAGAGGGGTGTTTGTGTTCTGAAATGCCACTGATGAAAATCAAAAGTACAGGTTGTGACCTGGGGAGAAGTTGAGTTTGTAAGGAATTTTTACAGCTATAAAATAGCAGCCTGATCTGAACGTGGTAAGAGCACAGTCATAGACACGGGGCCAGGGACTTTGGTGGTTTGATCTGACATCCTTCTGACTTTGTACTGAGAACTCCGGTGGTTTGGAGGATGTGGGTTTTAAAAAGGGTTATCCATTATTGCGTGGAGGAATGGCTGATCTTATTGGTGATGTGAGCTCTATTAACGTGCCCTAAAGCACATTTTGTACCTGTTTTTCCTGGGTCGTAATGGCTGTGGGATGAGAAGAGCAGCTTCCGTGGTGAGGAAGGGCTGAGAGCAGCACTGGTTTGATGTGGCCCTGTGGAACGTGACCTTGGCTGTCCCTGCAGGGCTCTCGTGTCTCAGCAAGGCCATCAAAGAGCCCTGAGCTTCTCTGCAGTGCTGCTCTGCACTTTGGCATCTGGGCACCAGTGTTTGTCCAGCCAGGCTGGGAATAGCACACAGGTTTCGTGTCAGCCATGAGGCAACCACGGCCTTGAGCCCAGAACAGGTCCTGCAGGAAGTGTTGCTCTGGTTTTCCTTTAATTTACTTGGCCAAATCCTTTGGTCTTAGTCTTTTGCTGCCATGCAGAAATGTTCAGTGTCTCTGTAGATGTTTTCTGTGTATGAAGAATGGGCCATAACCAGGAGGAGCAGGATATAAACAACACAAGTACTCTCTGTGTAATTCCTATTTGTTTTTAAGCTACCACAAGTGCTTACATTTGTTACTGGTACTCATGATGAATAATAGCAAATTAATCCAAGTAACAAAAGCTATAATTAGCCTTAGAGTAATGATTCTTAAAAAAAAAAAAAGGTTTTTCTAGGAATACTGAAGTGTAGGAGAGATAGGAAGTACAGTGGCTGATTATTACAGCGGCAGTTACACTTTCAATTAGAAATAGAAACACTAATGCAGTTCTGATGGGAGTGGTGCACAGCACCTATTTACTGCTGTGCTTTGAAGAACATCATACTCAGCTTTGGTTTTGCCTGTGTTTTTGGGGTAATTAGGAGATTCCAGAGTAGATGCTGGCATGGAACGATGGCTGTGTGTGAGAAGTATTCTGCTGCTGAGCTGGTTTATTGGATCAGTGCAGCCAGAGGCTGCTGTGCTGCACATCCACGTGTGCAGCCGTGTCCTTGGGGTCACCAAGCTCTTGCTGCACCAATTTCCCCAAAGCCAGTGTTCTCTCAGTACAGCAGGTTTTAGGTGACACGAATTTCATGAAGTCTTACATTTCTAGCAGTATTACCTACAGAATCAAGTGGCAAATCTACATTATTAATTAAAATGAGTCAAAATCCTGAAGCACAAATGTGACTTTTTCTTTCATTTGAAAGCAATGCTATTTTTAGTAACTGTGTTATCCCTCTTGTTTGCTGAGTACAGTCGGAGGAGGATGAATTGGAGTTGGTGAGTTTGGGCTGCTGTTTGCTGAGAGACAGCAAGATGCTGGAAATGTCTTTCACTACAGCTTTTTAACTGTAGTTTCATTACATATTTTAAATAATTCCAGTGTTCCCTTGGTAGCAGACAAAAATACGTTTGTTTTATCAAACTCAAAACCCGACCAATTCAAGTTGAAAACACATCCAAAGTCAGCGCTTGCCATTTGTAAACTTTTATTTTTTTTCCTGAAAATGTTTCTGTTTTTCTTGGAGGGAACATTGGAAAAGAGCCTTACCAAGTAACTGTCCATGTGTATAGGATTTGTATTGCCTTCTGTATGAAATACAAATAATCATTTCCCATCCCCTAAACTATTGGAATATTTTTAGAAAGTGGCTTCACTTGTGAAGTTCTTCAGATTGTAACACCAGCCCTGTGTTACTTCTCTTCTTTCAAGGAGATGACATCATTGCTGGTGAGGTCACCTTTTTGGAGGTTGGAATTATTTCATCCTGCGTGAGATTATCAAACCACAGGGGTGTTCCTTGTTTACCAAAAGGAACAGAGAATTGAAAATGAATAATTCTACCTTTTTTTTCCAGTGGAAAGATATTCTGCTTTTAAAAAGAAACTCTTGGGATTTGTGTGTTTTCTATTTTTTTTTCCCCCCAAAGGTTTTAACATTTGGCATTCTGTCTGGAAAATCAACGTAAGGCTAAAATAATTCGTAACTTATTTTTAGAGCAATTTGTAAATTGTTTGGCTGCTGGGGCACAAACCAGGCAGAAGATGCTGTGTCAGAATCACAGAGAAATAAATCTACCTATTGCAGACCTTGATTTCTTGTTGACCATGGACCTGTTGCTAATATGAGGCTCTGATTGCATGAAAGCATGGAAAATGTAGTGGTATAGATAAATTTATTGAATAATGCATGCTGCTGGTTGATTTTTACCTTAAACATGAGAAATAGGTTTCAAAAGTAAGGGAAAACCTGTAATTCAGTATTGAAGTTTTTAAGCGTTATTGGGATGTCTTGCTCGTTGAGCAGTTAAAGAGCTCTCCCACTTTCACCTTCAGTGAGGAGTGTCTGTTTTTTGGTGCAAGAAAGAAATCTCAGTGTACAAACAATTGATCAAATATTACAATTGGAGTTAAAGGCAAAGCCCTTGGCCTGGGGGATTCTGCTGCGGGATGGGCGGACGGAGCCGCGCGGATGCCGCGTGCGGCGTGGGCCATCTAGTGGCTCCTGAAACCGGGACCAGCTCTGCCAGGAGCAGCTCTCACACAAAGGAAAGGTGCAGAGTCTGCCTCAAACGTGGTAGAGAAACACCAGCTGCACCTGCAGGGCTCTGTCTGGTGCTAATGCCAGGGCAGGGAATTAGCAGCCCCAAATCCCAGCTGTGAGCACTCGCTCTGTGTGCTCGGGGCTGAGCACTCAATATGAAAAGCAGCTACCAGGGAAATAAAGATACTGAATTCTTCCTGCTACATTTGCACTAGTTAAAAATATTTTAAAAAAAGAGATCCTGAAATTTGCGATGAATCTCCAAAGACAACAAATATTGGGCTCATCTAAATATTGCTTAGTGGGTTGGAATAGTGGCTGAGTGTTCCAGGAGTTATATTCAGAAAGAATTTACCTCAGAAAACCACCTTTATTAGCCACTAAAAAAAAAAAATCCCATGAGGAAATCTTTTGGTCTGGATTGTTTCCCAGTATATTCCTCTTTACTTTTCCATTATGCAGTAATCCCAACTTTATAGGCAGCCATCCAAGAAAGCTTTGGAGAAAGGTCAATTCCTGACAGACACAAAAATCTGCTCTAATAACATCTCTTTATGCCAGATAAACTTGGTCTAGGGGAGATTTTCAGAAGTCCGTAAGTGATTTAAAGGGATCAATTACAGAAAATCAGAGGGACTTTCTCTGGGACTTGGAGCTTTGAAACCTGGGAGCTCTGAAGCAGAGAGGGCACATCTGCCAGTGTGTGTGTTTGGCAATAAATGCCAAAGAGCCCCCAAATCCTTGGGAGGCTCAAAGCTGGGAATTCAAGAGCAGCCAGGCACAAGAGAGATCAGAAACTGGCAGGCAGTGAAAGCTGGGGCTAATTTTAATATGGGAGCTGTGATATATACTTCTTTCTTTAAATGGGAAAGATACAAGATTGATAACCCTCAATTCATCTTCATAAATTTAAGCTTAAAATTGAATACAGCCCCATTTCTGTACCTGCTCATTCTGATATTTTTAAGGGGAATGATGCATTTTTAATGCTGCTCGTTCTCTCAAGATTAGAGTAGAGAAAAAAGTTAAGTGCTGCAGATCCTGAAATACCTGTGTCTGAAACAAGGGAGAGGAGTGGTAACTTCAATCTTGTAAAGCTGTTAAATTATTCCCTAACAAAGAGATGAGAAACTGCTCCTTTTGTAGCAAATAATTTTTTTCACAGATAGAGAGGTTTGCTTTAAAAAAATGTAATTCCAGGAGATTGAAACGCAGCTCCTTGTAGAAATACACAGTGTAGAGACTGCTGCTGTTTCTAAGAATTCTGCAGCTAAGAGTAAATATATGGTGTTGAACCTCATATTTTGAAGGAAGATTTGCAGTTGCCTCCATGGAGAGCAGAACAATCTGTGGCAGCAGCTTTATTGTCTCTGGTGCTATTCACCACAGTGTTAAATTAATTTTCTAACCAGCAAATTTGGTTAGAGCTTATTTTGAGTGGTATGTTTGCTGCAGATGTTCATTCCAGTAGATGGGAAAGAAAGACTGTTATTAGAAAGCCTGAGTTAGATAATCTGAGACAATTTAGTTTAGCTATTTTCCCTGTCAGAAAAGCACAGTTGCTCTTTGTGAACTCCAGTGTCATTTGCTTGGAAACATATCTGCATTATAACAAGTACTCTCTCAGTTTCTCAGGAACCATGGGAACAGCAAGATTATTTTATCACTGAAGTCTTATCAACACAAATTTAGAAGATCTCTGTGTTCCTTTCAGGACAGGTGTAGTCAGTACAGTGTCAAAACTGGCAGCTGAAATTTGGAAAATTGGATAAACAACTGTGAAGTGGGAGAATCTCTTCTGGTAGAACTGCACCTCACCATCTGTACTAAAACCTCTTTAAAAATAAGACTGAAAGCTCTTAAATCACTTAAGAACTTCTGAGAATTGTTGTGTGTATCCCTAAGAAATTGCATTTATTTTTGTGTGTCCCTCAGCTCTAACACTGTTGAAATCTGCATGCTTGGGAAGTGGCCCAGGGAGCCTTCAATTAATTTTTCATTTCAGTTTGCCAAGATCATTTTGGTTGTCTTGAAATATTTTAGCTTGTTCAGAAAAGCAATCCTGGCAGAAAGGATGTGTTCCTAACTCAGAGCACAGCAGCACGTGTGAATGCAGTGCTGTGCTGCACTGGCACTGCGTTTCCCCTTGTTGTCCCTGGTCTCAGGAGGATTTTGTTTCCCCCCTTGCAGAACACCCAAAGGATAAGCAGCTCTCAGTCCACGCAGCCCCTGGCCACGCCCGTGGTGTCGGTGACGACTCCGAGCCTGCCCCCCCAGGGCCTCGTGTACTCGGCCATGCCCACTGCCTACAACACTGGTAAGCCCTGCTGGGGTCTGTGCCCCTGGCACTCAGGAGCCCAGGAAATTCACATTCCTGTCACACCTGACTTCTCTTCAGTTCAAAACAAGGCTCTTACTCATCAAAACTGAGCTCGTAGCGATCCCGTTGGGAGCTGGAGTGCCTCACATTTAGGCAATAGCTGATCCTTCAGTACTTCTGTTTTACAGATACTTTTATTGTCTGCAGGACCTTAAAACTACTTTTTATCCAGGCTGGGTGTGATGTGAGGCATTTGGTGATGTAAAAGTGATGAGTGGTTTGCTGGCTGGGACAGCAGTTCATGAAAGGCAGGTAATAAGAGGTGGAACATGAGGCAATGGCAGCCTCAGGTTGCACAAGGGGAGCAGCACTGGGTGCATCCCTCACTCAGAATAACCTGAGAGCTGCTGGCTGAAACATCCAACAGCTGAGAGGGGCTGGGATCCCAGGAAGCAGCAAAGGCAGTGGGAACTGGTGTCCTACGCAGTGGAGAAGTGCTGGTGTCACTGGGGTGTCATTTTAAACTCCAGCCCATTTCCTTTGATAATGCAAATAATATGTGGAAAGCTTTCAGCCTTTAGTGGTTTTCACACACTTTGGAGAGATTTCTATTAGATTGAACCTTTCAGGGGATTTGCAGGAAGAAATTTGATGTTGAAACCAAATTGTTACCTGGGGATTCTCAGGATAGTCACCACTTACAGCACAATTTCAGTTTTGCAGTTCAAGGACTAAGATAAAATTTAAATACCTTGTTTTTCTGGATTGATAGGGGTTGTTTTTTTCAGGGCTGGAAGGGATAGCTTCAGCTCTTGGATTCTTAATTAAAATGTTGGATATCAGTTTTCCACAAATACCCTATTTTATACAATCTGTTTTGGTATTCTGCAGATTGTTGGAGGGCCAGAACCAACTCAGTTAGTGGTTCTAAAACAGTCCAGGCATTTAAAAAAATACAAAACCCCCTGCAATCAGTTAATTAGTAATTGACACCTGAGCAGGGGGCACCAAGCCTGGCTTCAGGTCAATTGTTTTGCACAGGCACAAACTTGCCAGTGCTGCTTGTGGGGGTCACAGCAGTGACCATTTCTGGGGTGCAGAAGATGCTCTTGTGTGTACAACTTCATCTCACATCAGGGCACTTGTGCAGCAGGGGTGTCCTCCTGTCACTGCCAGCAGATACGTGATTATTTAGGGAATTAATAATGCAGCTAATTGTGCACTGACATATGTGCTCTTTGGAAAAATACCTCCTAGAAGCCCCATCACCAGACTCATTCTGTCTGAAGTGTCAAAAGTTAATTGTCCATGGTCATAAAAGCTGTAATTGCAATGGAAAAAAATTACATGGGAACTGAATTCCTATCAGTGTTTCCTTCAGGTCTGCTCTGACAAATCCCACTTTCCCAGCACATCCCTCTCCAGGGCCTGCCTGGGCTGCAGTTGTTGGAGACCTGGCTGCTGTGAAGGCTTAGGGCATGTCTGGGTCACTGCAGGGGCTGCACAGTTTTTATTTTTTCTTTTTTTTTGAAAGTCAGTTTTAGTCTTGCAAAACGGGCTTTTTGGGTCAATCATCTCGGGACAAACCTTTCTGAAGCTGAGTAGAAATACTTGTGAGGGTTTGCAGAGTTTCAGAAGAAGTGTAAATTGAGAAGAAATGAAACAAAAAGAAAAAGGCAGTCTCAGAAGCTTCACCTGCTGGGAGCAGCTCCTGAGGCCTTCAGGAAGGTTCTGGCAGGGATGTGTGTGGATCTGACAGCACAGGGTGCTGCTGGCCCTGGATTCTCCTCCCAAGATGAGCTGTTTCAGGGAGATCTAGAATTTATCCACAGCAAACAGCTCAGTGGATGGGAGAGGGACTTTGTTCAACAAGGCTCATCTCGGCGGAGAGAGATTGTAATGGTGGTGGCGTTTTAGGATAATGCAATACAAAAAACCCAAAGCCCCCAAACACAAATCAAAGCCAAATCCAACTGAATTGGAATGTTTGGCTTCTCTGCTGGAGGTACAGTGAGTTTGGCTGCTCGCCTTTTGTCCCATTCTCAAGAGACTAAAAATTATTTTAAGGAAGCTTTAATACAAAATAATTAAAAGCAGAGAAGAGTTTGACTTTGTCATCAAACCTGAAAGAAAACATGAATGATAATGTACAAGTGCAAACAACTTCAGTTCTGTGAATGAGATGAGAAGTGAGGAAGCCCTGCAGCAGCCAGAGCCACCAGCCAGGGTTCGGAATAGATCGAATTCTCTGGGCTCCATTTAAGTTGAATTTCTAAAGAATGGGGTTTCCTTGCTTCACACAAAGAGGGGTTTTTTGTTTCTGTGATACCGAGATGCCATTGAGGAGTGGTGTTGTGGGGAGGGGCAGGGTGTGATGTGCTGCTGGACTGCACCAAGGGTTACCCTGCCTTTCCAGAGTCCCTGGGCAGTTCAGCCAGTGCTGTTCAGGACTTGGGCTTGGATGGAGGATTTAGGATTGGAGCTCTGTGGCATCTGAGCCGCCCGGATGGTACCTGTGTCTTGTCTGAGGAGCTGTCACCTCCCACCTGGAACTGAACCACAGCCCAGGTGTCCGCAGTGAATTCAGGGCAAGATCCACCATCCCTGCCTAGGGACTCACATGGTTCTTCCTTTTTTGTTTCATTTTGAGATGTCTTCAAAAACGGCGAGTCTTAATGTAAGGTGCACACCTCTCAGTATACACTGCATCAACGTGTTGTACCTGTGGGTTTGGAACAAGCTCCAGACAGCAACATGGAGGAACTGAAAGAGAATGCAAAAAAATATTCTCATTCGGAGGCCTGTGTACTGTTTAGCTCTCTGTGAGGCTGGCAGGATTGCTCCCAGACTTCAGAGTTGTCACGTTCCGATTCCTTTCCATCAGCTGCTTTTATTTGTTTTGGGCAGAAAGCCTTTGTATTTGTGTTTATTTATATATGTATGTTAAATATATAAACCCCCCCATAAATTACTGTGTTATTTGTTTTTCCCTCTCAGATTACTCCTTGACTAGCGCAGACCTGTCTGCCCTGCAGGGGTTTAACTCCCCAGGAATGCTGTCCCTGGGGCAGGTGTCTGCCTGGCAGCAGCACCACCTCGGTCCCGCGGCCCTCAGCTCTCTTGTGTAAGTACCAGGGCAGCACTGGGGGACTTTGCCCCTTCTGCTGCATCACCTGCACCAGGGGAATATTCAGCACATTTTAACCTCCTGTCTGTGCTGCAGAACGTTTGTGTGTCGGGGTGTTTGTCCCTTCAGGCACCTCCAGCTAATGAGCCCTGTCCCTGCAGGCTCAGCTTCTCACCAGGGAGGCACCGGTGTGGTGACTGAAACGTTTGGCAGTAGGAAATATTTGTTCTGAACTTCTGTAAATGCAGCTCAGCCCTTTAATTAATGCTTTTTTCACCTTTGCTCTTCGCAGTAAGGTGCATTTATTCATGTGCTGAGCCCCAAGGCCTCACCATCACAGACACGTGAATTGTCACTTGGTGTTCGCTTTTTGTTTTCTCATTTGCGCCTCTCGGCTCTCTTCCCCCAGCACTGGCAGCCAGCTATCTCAGGGTTCAAACCTCTCCATTAACACCAACCAAAACATCAACATCAAGTCGGAACCGATCTCCCCTCCCCGGGACCGCATAACTCCCTCGGGGTTCCCTCCGCAGCAGCCGCAGGCACCGCCGCCGCCGTCGCGCCAGGAGCTGGGGCGCTCCCCGGTGGACAGCCTGAGCAGCTCCAGCAGCTCCTACGACGGCAGCGACCGCGAGGACCCGCGCAGCGACTTCCACTCGCCCGTGGTGCTGGGCCGGCCGCCCAACGCCGAGGATCGCGAGAGCCCCTCGGTAAAACGAATGAGGATGGACACGTGGGTGACATAAACCCGCGGTGCCGCCCCGTCAGCTTTGTGTTCTCAACATGAACTGTCCTGACATATCTAAATTTATAAATAAGGACATGAATAAGTATATTTATATGTATATACATACGTGCATATATATATCTTCACATGCATATATATGTGCTAGTGTGTGTAGCATACACCAATCATCGGGCACTTACGACAAACTCTTGTATAGCTGCAGATGTCCCTTGGTAACAGTAACAGAACAATCCCGTAGGTTTGATCTCTAGTCTGGCACTTACCTGGACTCGTGTGTAACCCCAGCCCAGCCCGCGGCAGAGCGGTGTCCCCGCAGTGTCTCCTCCTCCTCCACACCCACCTGAGCGAGGGCTCGCCTGTAGTACCGTCCCTGTGTGTAGTCAGCTCTATGGTTACTCGTAGTTAAGAAATAATTGCTTTGTAGCAGCAGAGCAGTAGAAAAGCAGGAAGAAGAAAGCAATACTGTACATAAACTGACCTTTCTATTACCCAACCTGGCATGGGTCTCTATTGCAGAGGGTGCATGGAGAAGGGCTGATGCTATAAGAAATGAAAAAAAAAACAAAATAAAAACCCTGTTTTGCACGTGCAAAAAAAAAAATAGTGTATTGGGTCAAAGAAGTGATTTTTTTAATGAGTGAAAGAGAGACATAGAGAACTCGCATGAAATATTCAGAAAATACTAGCCTAGAAAATAGAACATTAACAAAATAAAATTAATATATTAAGTTATAATTGGAATATGTTTGACAAATTTGTTTTTACGTTCATACCTTTGAAAAATATAGAAACGGATTTTAGCTCATGTATATTTTATATTAAAGAAAACAATACCCTAATGAATTGAAGACTATATATAAAGTTATATACAGTACTTTTGAACACATTCTGCTATGAATTATTTATATAAGCCAAAGCTGTATGTTGTAGCTTTTTTGTAGAGTATAGTTTTATCTTATTTTGACTTTCTAGTTTTTGCTTTCAAAGATGAAAAGGAAAAACTTGCAGGCGGAACCTTGGGGGAAAAATAAGCCATGAACACTTATATGTAAATTTAAATTTGAGCCAAACTCTTTGTGTATATAGCATCCTAAATATATTATCACCTTTGGTGTAAGTACCTATGTATTGTACGGTCACCAGATTAAAAAGTATATTTTTGTGGATTGACGCCAACTTGAAACAAGGCGAGGTCCTTATTAAGTAGAGTATTCACTGTTTAATATTTACTATTTTGTTAAATATACTGTACTTTCTTTGGATTTTAATTATTATTAATATTATTATCCAGATTTTTCAGAGGGTGTATAAAGGGGTTGGCCCCCTCACTGGTGGTGAATGTGTGCCGTTCAATTGTAATCTCTGTGCTGTATGGTTAAGCTTCATTATACATTTTATATATATGTATATAAATAGCAAAGTGGCAAAAAAAAAATCCGGTGTTAAGTTCATCCTGCATAAATATAAAAAAAAACTGTTACAACACATTTTAAGGCATCATTTTAAAGCTGCCTCTTCCAAGGAGGAAAAAAAAAACAGTGGAAAAACTTGACCTAATTTCTCATGATAGGGAAATGACACATATCAGAGGAGCACAAAAGGTTTTGTGAGTTGGCAAGTGGCTTGGGGAAAATTTGCTGCTTCCAAGAAAGAGAGGGAGGAATGCAGAGCCCCCTCGTGCCGGGGCTGGGAGCAGGTTTGGGGTTGGATGCAGGGCCGTGATCCCCCAGTGCTCCCAGGCACCTCCAGGCTGGCAGTGCTGGTTCTGGCTGGAAGCTGCAGAGCCATGGGATTGCCCAAACTCATTCTGAGTTAGCCCTGATATTTATTGCATTTTGCTTGGGCTTTACATTTGTTTTGCAGTTAAGAAAATCCCTTGATGCCAAAAGGGAGGACGAGGAGGGCGGTGTCCCTGTGTGGTACCTGTGGCTCCAGCCCTGTTCCAGTGTGCTGGACATTAAAACCTGCAGGGGCTCAGTCCCCCCAGCCCTGCCTTGGAAGTGCTCCCCATTTCCGTGGGTTCATCCCGGCTGGCAGGAGGGACACGTTCCCATGGCTGCTGAGTTCCCAGGGCCCCAGTTCACTTGCTGCTCCCTGGAACCTTTTGCTGCTCTGACCAGTGGTGTGAGTTCCATGATTTATGCACCTGTATGAACTTTGCTGTACATCCGAGTGGGAGTTCTGCATTCACATTTACTGTCTATTTTCTTGTGTGCCTTATCAGATGGCTTTGCTGACTGTATCTCAATAGTCTTTATTTCTATGCAGGTTTTTAAACAGTACTTAACTACTGTTTTCTTAAAGACAAAGCTACACAAGGGTTAGAGTTTGTATTGAAATTGCACCAATGAATTAAAAAAGAATAATAAAGAGAATCAGTTCTAAAGAGCTGGGCCAGGGAGCTGCCCCGTGCTGCCCCAGCCCCAGCAGAAACGTCCTTCCACAGCCTCCGGTCTCGGGGAGCACCTCCTGCCACCGAGGACATGGGAATCCTGGTTTTTAGTAACTCACTTTGAAACATACTTTTTTAGAAATTGTAAAAATGTTTTATAAAAAAATAAAAAGGTGACATAGCACAGATATTTCAACAGGTTTAAAAAAAAAACTTTTTAAAATTATGTCTGCTGACTGAAGTGCAAGTGGATCCAATCCTGGGCTGAACCCAGTCAGGTCTGAATGATTTAAGATTTTTATCTCTGTTGTGACAAATCACCTCCATCCTCGAGCTCTCACGATAGTTTTGGGAACGCCACGTTGTCAGGGACTCGTCAGAGAGAACTGCTTTAGCCTTGCCTTCCCTCCAAGGACACTAATGCATCAGAAACTTGCGAGTTACTGTGCGCACAAGAAATACATAGTAAATAAGGAACAAAACAACTCCTAACAATTGATCCTGGGCAGAAGTTAAATCCGAATGTGAAAGAAAGACTTAACCAATGTAAACATTTAAATCTTAGTAGAACCTTTCTTCACTTTGCTGTGCAAGAGAACACTGCTTTGCTATATTTAAAATGGCTTTTTTAAAAGAGATTTATGTATTTGGTAAATGTTTGTAGTCAACAGTTCACAAGAAGCTGTTCACGGTTTAATGCTGATAAGCCGTTTGGCGGCACAAGCTGGACTTTGTTGCCATCCTTGAGACGAATCTTTTAAGAAAAAAAATAAGTTAATCTCAATTTTTTTCCCTGAATGTGTTGTTTTTTCTTCAATATACAATAAATATTCTAGTGAACTTTTTATCAAATGGTTAAGAAAATGCTAGAGGTTGTTGTAAAATATTTGTATCCTGCATTCACTAAAGTAAAGATACTGGCTTTTACTGTGTACTCCGGCCTCTCTCGTGTTTGCAGAGCCCGTGGTCCTGTCAGTGTGTCCTTGTTCCCTCCAGGTGTCAGTTCAGGAGTTGGTTTGGAGCTGCAGCCATGAGGATTTTCATCCATAGGGATACACACACTTGTTATGCACTCAAGGACTGATGCCTGCTAAGAACCTTTTACAAAACACTTGGAGAAAGTGGCAGATGAGCCAGGGTCCATTCAGAGTGGAGAGCCCAAGGCCAGTCCTGCCCCTCCAGCCCCAGTTCCTCCTGCTGCTCCCTCTCTTCCTCACTGCAGGGGCTGAGCTGAGGCTGCAAGGGATCTCTTTGTAAGGCAGGTGCTCTGCTGTGGTAGCAAAAAAGCAAAAGCTTTTAAACCCTTGTCTTTTATTTCATGTGGCTTTATTTAAAAATGTAAGAACCCCCTCCCCCCTTCCGGAACAAAGAGGTACAGCTCTTCACAGAAGAAAAATACACATTTTTGTTCAGTATAAGATACTTTGGAGTGCTTGTTTACAAAACCAGGTTTCCACTTTTGAGAGCTGCAGAGAACACAGGTTCTCATTGTAACAGCACACGGTTGTGGTTGTGTGAAGTGAGGCTCCTCACCTTGCTGGAGAAGCTTCAGTCCCCCCCGTCCAGGCTGCTCTTCCTGAGGCCAGGCTGAGGTCACACCTGTACAACAGGTGCCTGTACCACAGCCCCTCTCCAGCCCCAGCAGGCCCTGCCAGAGAGAGCTGGAAAAGCCCTGCAGCCCTGCTGGCAGCTGGGAAACCACACGGGGCTGGGCCGAGGTGGGGAGGACAAGCAGTGCCTGCCTGAACCTACTCACCAGTTCTGCTCTCACCCTCAGCACCCCTGGCACCTGCTCTCCCAAAATCCATTAGTGTTTGGTTCCAGGAACGCCTTTACCTCTGCCCGCAGGCCTGGAATTTGCCAAATCAAATTTCTGAGGCAAATTCTTGCTCCCAAGGCCTCCCTTGCTGCTCCCTTGGAGCAGGTAGTGTTTGCTGAGTGGCCCTGAGGAGCACAGCTCCCGGGCTGACAGGCCCCTCCACTGCCCTGCGAAGCTTTTTAACATTGTCATTTCACAGAAACCTGTCACAATCAGCAGCTTCACAGTCCTCTCCCAGAAAGGCTGCACCCTTCTTTCTTCTTGGACCTGTGTCCTGGACCTTGCAACCTGCACCCTACCGAGCACTCCCGCCCAGACTGCACACAAGGAAGGAATTCCATGACTGGGCCCGGGTATCTGAGAAGCACCACTACACACTATTATTAGTTTTTTATCAAATAATACTGACTACACCTCCTGCCAGCAAACGAGCCCTTGACAAGTGCATGTGCCTCCTCTCTCCTGTCCTCTTCCAACACGTCCTGCCCACCTGGGGCCATGCAGGGCTGGGCAGCTCCCTGGGACAGCAGATCCTGCACTGAGATCTCAGGATCTCAAGAGCCATCTCTGAAGGATTTCACTGAGGGAAGAGGTCTGGGCTCACCCTTCCCAGGGCTGGGCCTGATGCATCTTAACAAACACAAATCAAAGGTTTGCTCTGGGGGATGCCAAGGTGGGTGCTGGCAGAATCCTCATGCCCTGGCACCCCCAGCCTGGAGTCCAGAAGGCATCATTAGGGTCACGCAGGCCAAAACCACCATGGTCTGCCAGAGACAAAAATGACACTTCTGAGAAAAAAATGCCACCCCCCTTCTATTCCAGCGAAAAGTGTTTCCTTAAGATGCAAACCTTAAATTTCCTTAAAATTCCAACCTCCTTAATACTGCACTCTCTAGCCCAGCAGCAAAGGATTTGCTTCTAGACAGGGCATTGAGAAATATCTGAAGCAACCACGATGAGTCAATTGCTACAAAATACTTTTGATTGCTACAAAATACTTTCCCTCAACAGAGTGCCCAACTCTGAAGCCACCTGGGTGATGATCTCTGTAAGGAACAAAGCATCCTTATTTTTCCATCAAAATCACATCACCTCGTTTTCAGTCAAAATCAGGATTACATCAGCTACTTATAAAAATAAAAATAATCTGTATTGTTGTATCCCCTTGGATGCACCTGAGTCAGTCACGAGTATATGGGCATCACTGCTGGAGAGGTTGGAGCCTCTTTCCCCTTAGGATTTTTTTCCTACAACAGAGTCTTGTGGTAATTTCCCATCCGTTCCAGCTGCTGAAACGTTTAAGGCCGTCATGTTAAAGCTGTGGGCTACCAGGCCTTGTGTTTTAAAATAGATTATATAAAACACTGGCAGGACAATTCCTATCAGGAGCATGATGAACACGGCGTTCCACCACTGGATTCCACAGTCCGCACCGTTCCCGGCCTCGCGTTTCCCCGCCTGGGGCAGGGGCCTCTCCGGCGCCTCCCCGCCGAACTCCGCGTTCAGCTGCACCTCCACCTGCACGGCGTCCTGGATGCTCTGGTCGATGCCCCTGAAGTACTCGCTGAGGCGGCCGCCGCCGGG
>JAHLSL010012676.1:0-12313 GCA_025920805.1 Petroica traversi
TTTTTTTGGATGAGATTAATACTGCTGTTAACCACAATGGCAAATAAAGGTCAACAACACTGCAGTCATCACAGTGTGAAGTAATATGGATGCCAAAGACTGCAGTGCTGAAGCTGGGATTTATCTGCCTGGAGAGGAACTGGGTACTTGTGTGAGGACCACAGGAATTGTACAACATATTGAGGAAGGTGTCATGGTGTGCAGAGCTATCACTGCTGGGGACTTCTCATACATGTGTATTTTTGAATGTATAAATTATGAAGTTAGTGTTTCTTCCTCGGGTTTTTTTTTTTTTTTTTTTGAGATCACCCCAAATTCCATCCTTGTATCATTGCCTTTCTGTTATCTAGCTGGTAATGCTGTTAGCTGGCCAGAGCAAGGACTTCTCTGGCCTTTCTTCCCTGCTTACCCTCTAATGACACATCTTTTGGCATCCTCCTTCAGAACATCCACAGTGAGAGCTTAAGCTTTGTAGAAGAGAAGAAAAAGAAGAAGAAAGAAGATGAAGCTGCTGCAGTCTCCACAGTCATGGTAAGACTGACTCACTCCATTAGAACATGGGCTGTATTTGCAGGATCATACCTCAAGGCTTGTGGTACCTTACAGATCACCAGACAGTTTGTCATTTGGGCCTTGTCCTGGGTTGGCCATATGACCTGTTTGTATCCCCAGTCGTCCTCTTGCTTATGCTGGACATTAAGTTCTGCAGCTTTAAGTTGGTCCCAGAAAGACAGAGAGAGTGAAAGTGGAGGAAAAAAAACACTCGCCGTTTGTCTGCAGGATACCTTTACTCCTACGAAGCAAGGCCGAGAGAGAGCGGAGAGGCTACATTCCAGCGGGACAACGTTATCTTTTTTTGGTTTTTTTTCTTTCTTTTTTTTTTTTTTTTTTGTTTGTTTTGTTTTTTTTCACTCTCTCTGGTGTGGGTGCTGGAAGAGCTCACAGCGGAGGGTTTCCTCGGATTTTTCCCGGCTTTTTGCAGAGAGAGACTTTGTTTCTTTTGCTGGGTATTTTTTCCTTTTTTCCTCTTCCTGGGACTGGCTGGCATCGCGTGGGCCCAGGACACCAGGGCAATCCCCGGGGGGCCCCCCCCTCGCCGACTTCTACAGCCGGGCCCGGCAATCGTCCCCCCCACTGGAGAACTGAACCGGACTCAGACAGACTCTGAATCTACCATCTCTTCAGAGGAAGGAGAGGTTTCATTGTTTTCACATTATCCAAATTTGTTTTCTATGCTATTCTATTTGTTAAATAAATAGTGTTTTCCACTTTTCTCTAAGGAAATTCTTCCCGGACCTGTAGGGGGAGGGGTGATTGGAATCGGCTCTTCCTAGAGATCCCCCCAGAGGTTTCCTCCTAAATATTTGCCCTAAACCAGGACAGGCCTTTAGGTAAAAATCAAATTTAATCTACTGTAACTTCAGAAAAAAAGTCTAAAAAAGCATAAACAAAATACAACCAGAAAACCACAACAAAAAAAAGCCGTCTTCACTAAATGCAGCTTAAAATCTCATGGACTTGAAACAAAGGTCAATCTGGATAGTCTGCCTTGTCTGATATTTTTACCACTTGGGGTAAGCTATGAAATTATAATATGGGCTAATTTATTGGAACCGATATTGCATCCTCTTTAAGTGTTTCATAATTTTATCAGTACATGTAAAGATGAAGGAAGGAATAGATTCCACTAAAGTAAAGCAGTTGAAAATGACTGGATTTTTTGTTTGGGAGCAAGTGAGCAGGCTGGCAGGTTCCTGGTCCTTGATGTCCTTTGTTTGTGCTCCCAGACAGCATTTCCTCCATCTCGTCAGCTGTCCCAGACATTCCTGTGATGTTAAGGGTTTAAAAGCCACTAGCATGATCTTCCTAGCTCTTGCCTGTGTGTATGGGAACGGGCTGAAATGCTGCATGTCCTTCACCACTCTGTCACCATGGGGAACGAACACCAGTGGTGGTAAATAAGCAGGACAACAATGTGGTGAAACGTCAGGGCGCTCCTTACCTGGATGGCCCCCCATGCTTGTGATGCCTTGGGAGAGCTGGAGCAGAGGAGCTGCTGGCAGGGATATCAGGGCTGTGGACTGCAGGCAGAGCAAAAAACAATGCACAGCAGAGCCTCACTGCAGAACCATCCTGGGAGTCAATTTGAAACTAGTGACAAGGCTGGCAAGGCTTGCTGGGGCATGACTGTCACAGAGCAAGACTATTCTCTAAAGTGGGAATGTTGTGGTCTTCATGTCATGCTACACATGTGCCATTGTTCCCTTCCAAATCTGACCCATCTCACTTCTCTCTGCATTTCAGGCCAAGGTGCTTCGGGAGACCAAGCCAATCCCGAACCTGATTTTTGCAATAGAGCAATATGAGAAGTTCCTTATCCACCTCTCCAAGAAGTCAAAGGTAATGTAAAGCAGAGATCTTCTATGACCTGAACCTGGTGGAACAGTGGGATCAATGGCATGGTGGAGGGCTGTTGTTAAAGTCTATTAATGCTCAAATTAGGACCTTTCAGCCCTTGCCCATGATCCTAGCCCAACACTGCTGAATTGTTGCCACATTGATACCAGCCCACATCAACATCAGTCCTGCCTATGACCCGTGATTTCTGGTGGAGCAGGAACATGCACACCTCATGCCAGCTTTCCTCATTCTCCCCCAGTCTGTGTCATGAAATATTCCACAACGAGGTCCTACATGAAAGAGAGTAACTGGCAATCACTTGGCTTTTAGGAAAATGTAAATGGGCCCCTGGACTTCACGGAGGCAGATGCTTTTTCACCCACTTTGTGCTCCAGTCCTGCATTATTACTGTGATGGACCCTCCCAGTGCTGTGCAAAGGACTGGGCAGGGTAGAAAACTAAACTAAGATGCTCATGGCCTAATGTTTTCCCTGCCTGGTTCGCCCCTGGCTGCTGCAGGTGAACCTGATGCAGTACATGAAGCTGAGCACCTCCCGGGATTTCCGCATCAACGCATCTGTGCTGGACAGCGCCCTGCAGGAGCAGAACTCCAAGGATGCTGAGAACGAGCCACACAACGACCAGGTCAGAACTCATTTAGCTGCTTTTACTGATAGGTTTCCTCCTCTTTGGAAGCCTGCTGTGTTTGTGAGTTGTGCAGGAATGTGTGAAGTTAGGAGAGCTTGTATTCCCTGGGTTAGATCTCACTTTAATACTAAACTGATAGGAAGGAATGAACAGTTTCTCTCAGAACACCCCCTTCACCCCAGCCCTCTGCCTTCAGTGGCCTTTATTTTCATGCACCAGCTCTCTGTGTTCCTAGTCTTAGAGAAGTGAAATTTTTCTTAAGGCCTTGTTCTTTGCCTCGTTAAGCAGAGAGGTCTATCAGCATTACATGTGAGGATTTACTGCCTGGCCGGGATCAGACCTTTGCAGCACAATGCAAAGCGGTTTTGCATGCAGGTTTTTGTAGATAAAGACCTGGCAGGGCAAATTCTGCTAGGCATCATTCTCCTCAGACCCATCTCTACTAGACAGTGCTGCTGAAGGCAGTGCCACCTGTGCTAGCTAAGAAAAACAAGCAATTTACTCTGCTGATTGTCCAGGTTTTTATTGGTGCTTCTGTCCATATTTTCCTGAGTGTTTCAACAAGCCAAAACCCAGGACAGAGTGTCTGTTCTGAGCCAGTGGTAGCCTGTGGTGTAAGTTCCAGCATGAATTGGGGAGGGAGTGGTCCATGAGGAAAGTCTCAGTGGCTGACAGGAGTCCCATGTTGGGGAAGATGAAATAGGAAAGCCTTATAGATATGATTGCCTTGCAAAAGATGCTGGAAATATGGAAAGTATAATCGAAATTGAGATGAAGACAAGATTTGAGTTAAAGAGTAACTAAGAAACAATGGTATAGCTGGTTGAAGGTAATCCTCCTTCTTGATAGAACAATACCCTCTACCTAGGCAGGTCTAAAGGTCAGAACAAACCATACCTGCCTGGTAGGAGATTCCCAAAAGCAGTTTTTTTAAGGTTTAAAATATAACCCCGTATGGTAATGTAATGATTCTTATAGGTTGCATGTAAATGTTGTAGGGTTTGTAGCTTGTTTCAGATTGGTTAAAGAGAATTAGAATATTCAACAGAGAAGATGATTTATTGTATTGTAAACGGCAAATCGCCCTCTTTTTACTCTCTCTTTTTGCCTCTTTCTCTCTCTTTCTCTGGCCTGCTCTGAGCTGTGTCTTGCAGCCCAGCAGCCTCTCACACCCACGCTCTTTCACAATAAATTCCCATGCTCTAAACCCATCTTTAGAGATCTCTCGTTTCTATTTTACCCTCATAACCAAATCCCACAGAGTTAAATCCTACAGTCCCATATTCAGATCATTTTGTTAGGGAGGAAAAAAAGAGCTAAATCCTCTTCTACACAGCTGGCTTCTTGCTGTAGGTAAACATTCCTAGACTACTCACACAAAAACAATCACACTCTACTGCTGCTCTCTCCCTCCCCTCTCCAGAGCAGCACGGCAGAGCAGACAGATGAGAACCAGGAACCCAAAAGGAAGAGACAGAGAAAAAAATAAACTGAGGTTGCTGCCACTGCCTCCTCTCACAGTGCCTGTTCCATGGTGCACTTGCCTTGGTCTTGGAGGCTGCAGATATGGAGATGATGGTTTATTGCTTCTCTTGCCAAATGGCTTCTTTCTTTGTGTCCATGGGAGCAACTCTGGCACCTGTCTCAGGTTTTACAGCAGACTGCTGCCATCAGAAGTGCCTCTGCTATTCAAATGTGCTGCTATGAAAATCTTCCCCAGGAGCATCCCTCCTTACAGCAAAAAGCAAAGGGAGTGACTGGGATCAGTCCCTGCCAAAAGATCTGCTTATGAAAGGACAAGGAGGCTTTGGCAGATGGTCTGGACAATTGTCCTGGCACTCTGGTGTCGTCACTGCTTCTCCAGCGAACCTTTGGTTATTTCAGTTATCTGATATATATCCAGTGCTTCCCCTGGAAGACAAGGGGACAGTCAGTTCCCTGCAGTACACTCACAATGTGCAACGTAAGAGAGCGATGGTTGGGATTTGCTTTAGTTCAGAGCATCTAGCACAGAAAGCCTTACATTTATTTTGATTTCTGTTTTGAGTGGTGGTGAGGATGCAGCAACCAGCACCAGCAGGAAGCTGGGAACATGACTGTTCTGCCTTGAAGCTGCTGTGTGCAGCTCCTGAGCAGCGAGAGGCCATAGCTTCCTCTGCCCAGGCTGATTTTGCACATTTTTGCTGTTACATTTTTGCTGACTCTGATTGTGATGCACTTGTTTAATTTGCCTTGTTCTTGGTGAAAAGTGCCCTTTTTGCCTAGAGAGCACAAATTCTGTTTCTGAAAGCACCCTTTGCCTGTAAGACTCCTAATAAAGATTACTTAAAGGCAGAGCATCTGATGTGTGCAGTGACTGAGAGAACAAATCTGAGCGCAGGTTTTTCCCTTATCTAGAAAAGAGCTGCTGCACAGTGAGGAGGAGCTGCTTTCCCAGCCACAGGTTAAATGTTTGCTTGCAGCAATTAGAGGGTTACATTGAGTGCAGACGGGGATGGCTTGAGGCCTTGGGACTGCTGAGGAAGCACCCAGCAATGCCAGAGCAGTTCTCTGAACAGAGCTGTGCTGGGCTAAGGGAGAGTGGGGAAGGAGGGAAGGGAATGAAGGATGGAAAAGTTTGGGTCTGCAGGGCAAAATAGACAAGGTTGTTGAGGTGTCTCCTTTCAGAGAAGGAGAAATTAAATTTGGGTTGTGTTAAAAGTGCAAAGGAGGGTTCCTCTGAGGGGCACAAAGCAAACAAAACATGGGAGAACAGAGCTAGGCCTGGCTTATCACTGTCAGAAATATTTGGAAGCAGCAGCACAAACTGCTCAAGGACTGAGGAAAGAGGGGCAGGCTCCAGCATGGTGGTGGTGGTTGCCCTGCAGGTCAGGAACCAAGGGGCTCATGAGGTGCCTCAGCTGAACTAAGGAGCCCTCAGGGAATGACTGCTTAGGCCAAGTGCTCTGCTTAAGCTGGGAATGCTGGTGCAGGGGGGATTACGGGGGCAGCTTGCAGACACTGCTCACCTTGAGGGATGCCATACTTCTCCATCCCCGTGGGATTTGATGGCGTCACACAGTTCATGGTCACCTCTTTCCTTAAGCACTGGTCAATATCCACTGCACTGAAGAAAGCCACTGACTGTGGCAGATCTTGGAGGCCCAGTTTGTAGGCAAACATGCACCTGGAGAACAAGAAAGCAGGTGGGATGGTGCTGGACATCACCCTTGGCCTTGTCACACCCAGTTCTGACCAGCCAGTTTCACCAAACACTGCCCAGCCACTCCTCACAGGGTGCTCTGCACCCACATCACTCAGCAGGAGGGGGACACAGTGTTTTCTAAGTCCTGGGTAGCAGGAGGATCAAGAATTGCTGAAGTGGGCATGGGAGGAACAAAGTAATGGTGTCTCCTTGGAAGGAAGGAGACTCCTTGGGAGAAGGGAAGAATCCAGCCCCTCAGTGCTGGCTAATCCTCCCTGGCAGGCAGAGCAGATGCAGGATTTTCCCAGCAGGAAGCCCTGTGCTCACAGGAGCTGGCAGAAAGGCAGGAACGTTGGGGTGCCTGTCCCTGCTGCAGCTGCAGAAAGGCTGTTTGTGCCATTCCTGCCTCCACACAGGACAAACAGCTCACCTTGACCAGCTCCTTTGCAACCAAATACCCCACAGTGCTGGGAGGGGGATTTGGCAAAGCTGGCTGTGCCAGAGCTGGATCAACAGGAGCCCCTTGAGGTCAGGAGCTTCTAGGCTTTCTTAGTTTTGTGAGGGGCAGGGAAGCAGCAAGAAAACCCCACACTGTGGGAGGGGCAGAGCTGAGATCCACTTATATCCACCCGAGTCCCACATGAAGGAACTGCAGCGTCCATTGCTGCTAACTTGCCCTGAGCAGAAGAAAACTGCTCTGTACCAGCTTGCTGTAAGCAAAGCCAGCTCCAGCCCCTGGGGCTTGCCTGTCCCACTCCAGAGTCACTGCTGCTCCTCCCCAGCAGGCACCAGAACCACATCTCACCTTGTGAGGAGGTTGGTGATCTGCAGGGCCAGGGCTGCCTGGTAGCGGTCCTGGTGCTGGACCAGGTACCGCACCTCGTCGTGGATGCTGATGCAGAAGCGCCCGCTGATGTCAAACTCCTCAAACAGCCACTTCATGGCAACCAACATGAGGTGCAGGGTAGTCAACAGCCAAGCTCTGCACCACCCAGTTCACTCTGCTGGTCACAAACTGGTGAAAGGAAACACAGATGGACAGTAAGAGAGCTCTGCAGTCATGGGCATGGTACCCTTACAGGACAGCTCCTGGAAGAAATCTCTTAAACTCAGGGTGGATGGGTTTTCTTGATGGCATGGAGATAAAGGCACACTAGGTTTGCTGAATGGCTACAAGGGCCTAGTGGGTCTCCAGCAATTTAAGATGGGTTGAATATCAGATACCCATTATGGAGAAGATAAGCAAAGCCAAAATCTCAGCAGCCCAGAGCTGCATCCTTACCTCCCCCTTGACCATGGCGGGCTCCAGGGCTCTGCTGATGTGACAGCCCAGCACTGGGGTCTGAGGGGAGGGGGATAAGGCAATGCTCTCCAGCTTGTTGAACATCTCGGACTCGGTGCCTCCAGACCACACTCGTTGCTCTACCACATTCCACTTCTTCCCCCTCCGGGACCTGTGGGGCAGAGGGGTAGTTTGCACGAAGTGTGAGAGGAGGCTGTAGGTCCCCATTTGAGAACCTCAAATCTCCAGGTTTGGGGCAGCAGGACAAGACCCTGCTAACTGTTCACTGGGAGAGTGAGTGAGGCTGAGAGCCCCCAGATCAAACCTCCTTGACCCAGGGGGAGCAGGAAGGGTGGACCAAGACTATCCAGCCCCCTCTCCCTTCTCTGCCCCCTGCCCATTGGGCTGCAGCCCTCTCCACCTCACATCCCCATGCCACAGAGCCATGCAGGGTCAGCCCACCTCACCTTTTAATGGCTTCCCTCTGGAGCTGCTGGACATCCTGGGCCGACACCGACCCATCCTCCACCCTGTCCACAGCCAGGTCCAGCTTTGTCACCAGCCACTCCCCCTCCTCAGAGAGATGAAACCTGAAGGGCAGAGCGAGTAACGCAGCTGCTGTGGGACGCTGCCACCAGCCCTGTCCCCTGTCCCCTGGCAGCACGCACCTGCGGATGCCCTTGGTGACGGCGTACATCTGCTGGGCCTTCTCCCGTGCCTGCTGCTGCGTGAGCCGGTGGTTGAACTGCATCAGCAGCCGCTCGGCAAAGGGCTGCCCCGCCCCATAGATGCGCCCGTAGTTGAAGACCTTGGCGTGCTCCCGGCTGATGCCCACGGTGGCGGCCGTCTTGCTGTGCAGGTCCGTGGCGTTGCTCTTCTTGCCCTGCAGGGTCATCCAGCCGAAGGCCGTGCAGCCTGTGGGAGAGGAGCAGGGGTTAGGCACCAAATGGGATCAGGATTAGGATCAGAGGGGTCACCCCCCGTCTGGCAAAGGCACTGCCCTGCAGCACAGCCCCACTCACCGTGCATGCCGGCGAAATGCGCCTCGCCCAGCACCGCGGCGATCCAGAGCTCCTGCGAGTCCACGTCTGCTCCCACCAGGGAGTAGCCAGGTGGCACCTGGACCATGGCTTTCAGCTCACTGCCCACCCGGTCGGCCTGCAGGACACAGTGCCCAGCTCAGCACATCCCTCTCCTCCTCCATGGCACAGGAGCAGCCCTCCTCCCACAGACAGAGTGTGCTGGCACAACACTCCCCGTGCCATGAAGTTTTGCTCTCAATGTCAAAACCAGGTTTAACCTATGTGGAGCATCACCCACTTGGTTACTCCAGCACAGAAGAAGGGGAGCTTGACAAAGGACAGAAACTGGTACTTTGATGTTTTCTTCCCCTTTCACCACATCCTGAAGCTCCAGAGCCTCTGCCAACTCCTTCCCCTCTCCCACATCAAAGCACATCAGCAAGAGGACCACAGCACTGGCCCTGCTACCCCAAATCCCAGCATCCATATTCAACTCCTGTTCCTACCCAAGCAGCTCCCATCAGTCCAAAACACAGAGGGAGCCCCAAAACACTCCCACAGGATCCAAATGTGGCCATACCCGGGCGTTGCTGGCTGTCAGCCAGGTGGGCTCCACTGCCCGGCAGGTGACAGTGCCTGCGGTCACCACCTGTGGCAGGATGGCTCCATAATAGTCCTCCTCGTTATAGTCAGGATGCCTAGGAGAGAGGTGAGGATGAGCATCACCCTGCAAGACCCCTCCTGGTGCAGAGTAAAGGAAATGGTAGTCCAGATTTGGGTCATTCCTCACCATACCTGGTCACCACATGAGGCAGTTCCCCCTTCTTCAGCCACACCACCATCTGGGAACTGGGGGGACACATGGCAGGTGAGATGCTGAGCCCCCTGTGCATCCACACACACTCCCCTGTCTCAACCCAGCCTCCCCCCACAGGGCTGTGAAAGCAGCTGCTCACCTGATCCGCTTGTGAGCGTTCCTCCAAAAGGAGATCATTTTGTTGATCTCGAGGGCTCTTGTCCCATGGGTGCGGCCCACAGCAGCCCTCAGGGTGCCATCCTCCATCTGGGGCAGGAAATCCTTAGCAAAAGGGCTTCCCACGTTGTTATCGTTCCCATCCTTTAGCAGCAAAAGAGGTGTCAAGGCTCAGCAGGTCACCACTCCACACCAGCAAAGCTCTGTGCGTGCTCCTGTCCCAGCTACAGAAATGGATTTCCCCCAGCCAATCCCATGGGATGAGATCACGTGGGTCCCAGCAGCACTGTGGGGACAGGAAGAGTCCCAGAAGCCCCACAACTTGCCTTGTGAGGCAGCTTGAAGAACCAGCACCCAGGGATGTTGACATCATTGTAGGGACCATTGCCATGGTGGAAGGAGGGCTTCCTCAGCTCTTCCATCTCCTCCTGGGACCAGCAAAGTGAAGCAATGCCAGGAACATTTTCAGACATGGTAAGAGGGGGAACTCAAGGAAAGAGAGATCAATCCACCACCCCATTCCCCAGAGAACCTCCTTTACCTGCACCAGGCTCTGGTCTGCTTTGTTCACTTTCTCCTCTGGATCCACCTCAATCCAGCTCAGCTCCTCCACCTGCGGCAGAGAGGGACCGTGGGGAAGCCAGATCAAACATCAATCCTCCAGTAACCCTTATTAAAGGGAATTTCTTACTTGCAGCCCCTGGAGCTGCACACGGGGCTCGTTACTGCATGCACACAGGAAGAAGAACAGCTCCACACCTCCCTCCCACCAGGGAACCCTCCATTCCTTCCTTCACCTTCTGCCACATCGCGCTGTTGTCCATCACCAGCATCTCATCCTCCACTGCAGCCTCCTGTCCCGGAGGCTGCTCCTTGCCCTTCTCCAGGCAGTGCTGCCTGCACAGGCTCTCGATCACCCTGGCAGAGGAGAGAGCAGAGCTGATGCACCCACAACAGGACCCAAGGCTCCAGGGCAGCACCTGGGCAGAGTGCCAGGAAGCCAGGGAGCTCCCAAATACCCCCATGGGGCAGCTCCCAGCCCTGCAGCCCATCCCTCTCACCTGTGTGGGCAGGAGGGGCCATTGGTCTCTGCAGGGGCTGCTGGCAAATTGTCCTGCCGGCCTGGCACCAGGTATCCCCAGCCATGCTTCTCCGAGTAATGGAGGGGGAAGCCGTCCCAGGCCAGGCGCATCAGCTTTGGGGTCACCCTCATCTGCAGGCTGATGAGGCTGGGGCCAGGCACCCACCCCTCCTCCTCCAGGCGTGGGCACAGCTTGCGGTACCAGCTGGGGAGCAGCAGGGATGGGTCAGAGAGTGCAGGGGAGGCCCTGGGGACACACAGGTGCCCAACTCACCCCGGGTGGCCCGGCAGGTGCTGCAATCTCTTGGGCTGCAGTGCGACCGTCTCCTCCTTCAGGCGCTCCAGGCAAAGCTGGCTGGCAGGGACCTTCAGCTCCTCTTCCTCACTGGGGGGACCAGGGTCTGGTGGTGCAAGGAGAACTGGCTTGCAAAGGGCCCCCTGTACCATCCTTCTGGGAACAGGGAAGTCACACCAGTCCCCCACCACATGCAGCAGCAATGATTCGCCCTGCAGCACCAACAAGCCTTGTCCCTTTGTCTGGGCACCCCTGGGAAGGCAGCCCTGGAGCATCCCCCATCCCCAGGGATCACCTGTGCTCACCCTCCTGCCATTCCTGCACTGACTCCTCTGCATCCACTGCTGCCGGGGACACCTGGCTGTTCTCATCCTGCCCCTTCTTCTTCCCTGGATTCTTCTTTTGCTTAAACTCCTGTGTGTCCCATTCGAGGTCCCAGAGCCAAGGGTCATCCTTGTACCTGATGACACACCATTTTCACACTTCAGCTTTGGTCCTGTTCCTCACACCCACCCACAGCCCCCGACCTGGTGCCTGAGCTCCTTCCTGCAGGACCTGCAGCCCCAACCCATGGTACCTGTGCTCATGCAGCAGCTGGCAGGCATCATTGGCCAGGTTCATCAGGGACTTCTTCATCTCCTTCTGCAGCTCCTCATAAATACCCTGAGCATCATTCAGGTACCTCTTCCAATTCCCATTTACTGGCAGGTAGGACACTCCCATCTCCAGCATCCCTGCAAACGTCACAGGGTGGGGGCACCTGGGCCCCAAAAGCAGCAAGGAATTAGATATCTGCCAGAGGGGACTGGCCCTGCAAGCACCAAACTTCAACAGACATGAATGTGTCTTCATCTAGAGTTTCCCAGCATCACACAACCCTGGATGCTCTTCCCCTAAACTGTAAGGATCTCTGTATCTTCTGCCTGCCCTGTGCAACAACCCCAAAACTGTATCACTCCAGACTACCTCAGGAAGCCTGCTCACCTCCCTCAGCCACTGTGCTGCTGTTTATTCCTGCTCCCCTACACGGGAGGGGTCTGAAGTCCCTCCTGAAAAGAGTTCAGGACACCCTAAGGACAAGATGAGCCACATCTCATGGCCAGAGGGACCATGACCCTCCCCACTGCCCACCAAGCCCACAGCCCCTTGGCCAACACCAGCCAGAACTTGGCAGCTCTCACCTCTTCATGAACAGCGGCAGCTGCTCTTGAAACATCTCATGGGTGGCCTGGACATCACGGGCACAGTACGACATCAGGTCCTGGGGACAGCAGAAGGTGAGAGCAGGCAAAGCAGCCACCCCTCTGCCAGCACAGGGCAAGGCATCGGGGCTGCGGGAGCACAAGCAGGCCACAGCCCCATGCACCCCCAAAGCTGCAAAAAAAGGCAGCAAAATGGAAACTACCCCAACAGCTACTACCACCCTGC
>JAHLSL010012681.1:0-10539 GCA_025920805.1 Petroica traversi
GTGTACACCCCCTGCCCTGGCCGTGCCGCCCCTCAGCAGCCCCGGCTTGGGGCGTGTCACCCTGGGGGCACCCTGGCACGGCCGGGCGCTGGCCAGGTGCCCCCCCGGGGACCCACAGGGCAGGCGACAGGCACAGGGCAGCAGGCGGCGAAGGTGGCACCCTCGGGTCCAGTAGAAGTGGCAGAGGTCGATGGCCATGAGCAGGACGACAAGGAGCCCGTAGAGCCCCACGAAGGGCAGGGCCAGCGGGTTCCTGCGGGGTGAGGCACTTCAGGAGGGGGAGCCATGACCCTCCCGTGGTGCACTAGAACTGGAGAGGGCCACCCAAGGCCCACTGTGGGTTCCAAAGGACACCACAGCCCCTGCCCAGCAACCACGAGAAGCCCCTGGGGATGTGCCAGGAGCCCCCAGGGTCCCCCATCGTCAGCAGCACCCCCAGCTCAGCCCTGCTCACCGGAATAGACCAGGGCTTGCCAGGCTGGAGAGGTTCACTCCAGTGAGGGCTTCCAGGGCCAGCTGGGAGCAGCAGGACTTGAGAGCATCCACGCTGGGCTGGCAGCAGTAGCGGTGGCCAGGGGGGTCCGTGAGGCGTGGGCAGTAGAAGCCGGGGTGGGACTGGCCATCAGGGCCCAGGTAGCCCTCGCAGAGGTGCAGGTTCTGCACCAAGACTGCAGCGGGGAGCAGGGGCTTGGAAAGGGCCGGGAAGGAGTGCACAGAAACTGTGCAGTGCCTGTAGGACAGGCTGCCAGCTCCAGCGAGATGGGCTTTGCCGTGATGCAGCAGAGCACAGCCCTCCCAGGCCAGCAGGGCTGGGCTGGGCTGGGGGCTCACCAGCCCCAGGGAGCCTGGCTAACGTGGCACAGGGGTTCCTGGCTCAGCCCCCAGAGTGGGCTACACCCCACGAGGCAGCACTGGCCCAGCAGAGCTCCCCCAGCACTGCATTCTGGCACCCATGGCCCTGCGTGTGCCGTGACCTCCAGAGCTCTCCATGGCCTCGGCAAGGGCAAAACATGGGCAAGGGCGGTGACAGGGGCAGAGAGGAGGGAAAAGCCCCTGGGGACATCAGGTCAGCCCCCATCCCCCTTGATGAACCCTCTCCCTTTCCCCATCACCCCAGAATAACAGCACCTACAGCCCACAGATGTGCTGCAGTGGGAGTAACCCCAGCACCACCACACCTGGGCCACTGTCCCCAACACAGACCACCACCTGTCATTGCAGAGAACTCCCTTCCAGCACAGACCCCCCCAACCTCCATTTTGGGCTGTCGGGGAGCAACCCTCAAGGGACAAGATCCTCAGGGATAGGTTCCAGGAACAGGAGGGGCAGGAATGGGGCTGTACCTGTCCCAAAGATGCTGGGGAACACAGCGGTGGTAAGGAGCAGCTGGAGCAGGTGCCCATCCAACATCTTCCCGGCCAGCCCTGGGCAGAGGCAGTTCTGGCTCCAGTGGAGGCAGAAACCACAGCCCCTCCTGCTCCCGCCTCCATCGCAGCCTCCACCGAGAGCTGCTCAGAGCCATTAGAGCCTCCTGCACTTGCTCTGTCCACAGGGACCGGGGCGGAGGCGGGAGCATCAGTAATGAGCTTCTGGGGCCAGGAGTAGGATGGCAGGCTCCTTTCCCAGCTGGATGCAAGGCACCGGCTGCCGGTTCCAGAGCCCCATGAGGCACCTGGCCCATCCTGGGAGCCCCTGAAAGGGCAGTGGACCAGGCCAGGGCACAGGGCAAGCACTGCGAGGTGCTGAGCTTCCAGGGGCCAAGCCCATGGGATGTGGATGTGCTGGGGGTTCTGCACAAATCATGGAATCGTGGAACCATTTAGGCTGGGCAAGACCTCTAAGCTCATCCAGTCCAACCCAACCAAGCCAGAGCTGAGGCAGTTCCCCATCTCACCCAGTCCTTCCCAATGCCCTCCCTGCTGCCATCCCTTTGTAGTAAGTGGCCTGAGGGGGCAGGAAGCATGGCACTGTGGTTCCCACAGCAACCAGGAGGATGCTCGGGTGACATGGTTTAATCAGCTGCGACTCAGCCACTGCAGCTCTAGCAGACCAGAGTGCCAGGCTCACTCTGAAAAGGGGCTAAAGGCTTTGGATTTGAGGGAGGCACTCCCACATGTCACCCAGGCATTGCTGCCTGCACAAGGAACTGACTCCCGTCCCCCTGCTCCTGCCCAGCACCAGGCATTGCCTGCCCCCAAGCACAGCTGGGCCTGGCCATGCCACCAGCCTCTCACAGGTGCCTGGGTCCCTGGCCAGACCTTCAAGCAGGCCACCCCTGCCTCGGAGAGCTGCCCTGTCTCCCCACAGCACACTGTTCCCACTCCCCTGAGAAAGCCACAAACCACACACAGACCAGGGCCCTTGGAAACAGCCTTGTGTTTCCTATGAGCTCCAGGAGAGCTCAGTCCCAAGTGCACAGCACCTCCTTAGGCAGCTGCCCAACACCACCGGTGCTCCTGGCCTCCCCTTGTTGCCCTGCAAGTCAGGGGGAGCCCTGCATGGGCCCCTGCCCCAGCCATCAGGGTGGCCACACTCCTGGGCAGCCTGTGAATGTGACAGGGCAGCAGTGTCTGTCCCCCAGCAGCAGCAGAGCCCAGCCTGCTGCTCCCCCCAGCCATGCTTGGCCCATCCAGCACCGCGTCCGGCAGCGTCTGCTTCAGCCCTGCCACAGCAGTTCATTCCAAAATCTATCTGAGAACATGGAACTAATAAATTAGGAAGTGGCAGCAGCAGCCTCTGCCAGTCTGGCCCCTCCTGTGCCCGCCACAGTACTGCTGGCTCGGCTCTACTGCTGCACTGGTGCTGCTCCTGTGCTGTCCAGCCACTCCACTTCTCTCCTGCTTGACACTACCCCAGGCGGATGCGGAACGTGGCGATTTCCATGGGGTCCAGGTGGATGTTGGAGCTGTTGGAGGCTGTGCCCAGTGGGTACATCAGTGTCAGTGAGGTGGGCTGCAGGGAGCCCAGCTCCAGCCCCTGGAACAGGCCTCCCAAAGCCAGCTGAGGAGATAAGAAACGAGGAGGCCCAGGTGAGGATGTGATGCCTGGGGCAGCACTGAGCCCAGGACAGCCTGGCACATGCCATGACTGCCATGCCAAGGTCCCAGCCCAGCTCTGACCCCGTGGAGGTGTGGGGCAGCCTGGCCCTACCTTGCCCTGGCTGGTGGTGCAGTTGAAGCCCAGGTTCTTGGCCTCCAGGCTGCAGTCAAAGCCTTTGCGGTGCATGATCAGTGCTGCCTCAGCTGATGGTAGCGATTCATCCTGCAGGGAGCAGGAGCGTGAGGCACAACACTGGGACAGCAGGGACAAGACCCTCGCCAGAGTCCCACCACCCCTGGGCCATGGCTCACCTCTGCCTGCAGCATCCGCAGGTTGAGAATGTGGAAGTCACAAGGAAGGGTGGTGGCAAGGGGCACAAAGGAGCGCAGGGCCGGCAGGGCTGGCTTCTCCTGCACCACTGGCATGACCAAGGGCTCAGCATTCAGGTGCACAGAGGTGATGTGGCTCAGCAGGGAGGGGAAGCTGATGGGGCGCTCATCCTGCACCTGCCAAGTGGCACATTGGTCAGCGTGGGCCCAGGAAGCCAGGCAGAGCCTGGGCAAGGCCCACAGACCCCCACTCCAGCAGTGCCTCGAGACCAGGCACCTGCCAGCACAGTGCACACAGAGCTGCCCCTGCCCAGGCAAGTCCCCCTCCCCAGCACCCAAACAGGACCCCTGCTAGCTGATGGTCAGACTACAGACCTGCTACAAGCCTGGCTAGACTAGTGGCTAGCAGCTAGTGCACGAGACAGGGAGAGACAGCAGGGCCAGGCCGGCCATTACCTCAGGGCTGCCAGTCCTGGTGCCAGGGAAGCCCAAGGCTTTAAAGATGGAGACCAGTTTGGAAAAGAAGCCGGAGCTCTGAATGGGTGGCACAGCACATGCACAGAGGGCAGTGAGGGGATGGGACAAGAACACTGTGATTATGAGGGCAACGTAGCTCCACAGGGACAGACCCCACTGCACGTCCCACTCTCCCCATGCCCCCTGCTCCAGGCCCATCCCTGCCCAGTGCCAGAACAATGGGACAAGAGGGGAGAGGACACTGCATCCCATCATGTGTGTGGCTTTCTGCAGATGCCTCCACCCTGCTCCATCCCAAGGCAGGACTGGGCTCTCCCGTGCTGCTGCCTCACAGCCAGCACCTTGTTGGCAGTGCTGCGGCGCTCCAGGAGGAGCCGGAACCGGTTGCAGGTTCGCTTGTTGTCCTTCAGCCCCTGGCCCAGGCCCCGGTTGTCATCCTGCATGAGGCGCCGGTCCAGGATCACATCCAGCTGGCCTGTGGAGAGCGAGTCCCTGCAGCCCAGGCTTCACCAGGCACCAGCCACGTCCCACAGCACAGTGCCCCCAGAGACAGAAGGACCAGGGCAGCCTGCCCAGCCTGCAGCACCCTCCTCCCCTGCTTCCCTTGGAGAGGACAGCCCCAGCTCCACAGGAGGTCCCCAGGGCACAGCCCCCTGGCTCACCACTGCGGAGGCTGGCGACCCCCAGGGCCTGGGCTGTGAGCAGTGTCAGGCGGCTCTGCATGTCCTGGATGTAGGCCATGGCAGGCATCGGGTAGAAGTTGGCCTGCAGTGGCAGCTTCTGCTGGTACCTGCGGGGCTGGATCTGCCAAGGGACAGAGATCAGTAGCCAGAGGTAGCCCCCTCAGTGCCCAGTGCCAGGGCACTGCTCCCCTGCAGGCAGCTGCTGTCCCTCCCCAGCTTGCTGCATACCTGGAAACCATTGAGGTCCGTGAAGAAGGTGTCATCGCTCTCAATGTCCGTGCTGAAGCGCACGGCCAGCTCCTTGTTGATGTGATCACGGATGTCCACCAGGCAGGACACGTCCAGGGACAGGCCCTCCACCCCTGTGGGAAGGCAGTGATGGGCTGAGCCCCACGGGCAGCATTGCCCGGTGCCCTGGGCCAGCGACACCTGGCACAGCCTTGAGATCTCACCTGGCACGTTGTAGAGCCGCACCACGGTCTGGACATGCTGGTAGTAGCTGGCAACCTCTGAGAAGAGGGGTCCCTCCATCACCCGCACCACTGGGGGGTCCTTGGGTGTGTAGGGCTGGGGGAAGGAATAGCTGCACTGAGGCTGCTGCCTGAGGACAGTCCTGTGGGCACAGCTGCCACATGGCTTCCAGGGGTGGACCCTGTACCTTGGCCTCGCCATCAGGCAGGAAGAGATAGGCCCCACTTTTGTCCTTGGAGGTCCTGGTGCCATAGACGACAAATTCACTGCTCACCCTGTGCCCCTGCTCCTCCCCAGCTTGGCGCAGGCTCTGCAGGTGTGGGCCAGCACAGCAGTAAGTGCATGAAGCAGCGGGATGTACCCTTCCCCTGCTCCACCCCACACCCTGTCAGAGCCCCGTGCCCACCTGCAGCAGGCCCGTGCGCCCCAAAAAGCAGGCCTGCATGTGCTGGTTCTCCAGGCAGAAGTCATCAGCAGCAGCTGGGAAGATGTGCAGGGGCACAGCCTCGGGCTTGTGCACAGGCAGGTCCCGGCCATGGAGGTACAGGCGCGTGGAGGCCCTCGGCGTGGCGTGGCCATCCAAGGACTTGTGCAGCTGCAGCACACGCAGCCCCAGCGCGGGCAGGCGGGCCAGGAAAGACACCTGCAGGCAGCGTGGGGACCTGAGCCAGCCCCCCACATCTGGGGAATGGCTGGGGATCAGTGGGGCAAAGTCCCTGCTCGGCACTGCGGGGCCTCTGCTGAGGAGGAACATGCATGGGGACTTGGGGGCTGGACAGCTGTGTGATCTTGTGTTGCAGGGCAGGGACACAGCAGGGCTATTGGCATGTTCTGGTACTGTGTGGGATGGGAGGCTGGCACACATGGGCTGTGGGTGTGGGGCACCTCATACCTGGTAGACATTGGGCACTGCATCAGTGGCAGAGCTCCACGTTGCACTGATCTGGGAGGGCAGGGGCTGCCCCTCCTCAGAGAGCACACGCACATGTGGGGAGTCCACCAGCACTGGCACCACGCTCAGGCGCTCCTGCTCCAGCGGGTTGAACACCACCAGGAACCTGTGGGGGATAACACAGGGATGGCATACCAGCCTCACAGCATCGCAGATGTCCCACGCCCCATACTACCTACAGATCCACTGCACCTACCCACAGCTTCACAGGTACTCCCTCACTGCCTCCCCACAGACCCCTAAGTCCCCAGAGCAAGGCAGGAGGCCATACCGAGGTGAGGTGTCCAGTTTAATCACTGTCTTCTCTGGGAGAGAGTCCTGGCTGGAGCGTGTCTCATCCTGGGGAGGAGTAGTAAAGAGCTGGGGCGTGCCCAACCTGTGCCAGCTGGGCCCAGGGACATGGGCACAAGCTGGGGCCCTTTTCCTGGCCTCTGCAGCATGGAGCTGCTCCTGGGGCCATTGGGACAGCATGCCAGATGTAGGGAGCCAGGGGCTGGTGCTGCTTACCATGCCAAGGAATGGTGCAGCAGGGTCATGGTGGTACGTGTCCTTGTCCCCCAGCACAAGGTAGTGTGCAGCATTGATGATGACACGCTTGAGGTTGGTGAGGGAGTGGAGCAGCCTGGGCAGAGGCAGAGTGAACCACCCAGCACCACCATCTGTCCCAGCATTGCCCCAACACCCTCCACATCTCCCCATGAGCGGAAGGACCACCCCACAGGATCCCCATCCCTAGCCATTCTCCCAGCCCTGAGCCCAGCAGTCCCACTCAGAGCCAGGCTCTGAGGGCACCCTGGCCCCCACACGCACCGGACTCCGTAGTCCACAGCCACGGCCTCCTTGGCGGTGCCGGCGATGGCGTCGTGGTGCTGGAAGAGGCCCAGGTTGCGGCGAGCGTTGGTCAGCAGGGCGTAGTCAGAGAGTGGGTACCTGCCATCGGCACTGGCACGGCGGGCGTGGGCGAGTGCCAGGCTGTACAGGATCTCTGCCCCCCTGTGCAGGCACAGAGTCACTGAGGGTCCCTGCCCTGGTGCTACAATACTGGGGGGGCTGGCCTGGGAGGGGGGTGGCAAAGGCACACACTGCCCTGGGGCTGGGCGAGGGCTTGCTACTGTGTGCACCAGCCCAGCTGGCAGCTGGTGCAGTCCAGGGGCTGTCCAACTCTTGGATACTGCCTAGCCACCCCTCACCCATGCCCCCCACACCCTTCCTGTGCCCCACGGACCAGCCCACTGCCCCTCACCGGAGGTGGGCCTCCAGCACCCGGTCCATGCTCTTGTAGAACGGCCGGGAGGTGTAGTATCCTGTCCAGTAGTGATCCTCCCGGTCCGCATAGGCAAAGAAATCCCCGGTCAGAACTGGGAACCCAGGTGGCCTCATCCCTGGCACGATGCCCATTCTCTTGTACAGGGCATCAAAGTAGTCAGACAGCGTGCCAAACTGTGCCTGCAAGACAGCACGAGCAGTCCTGAGCCAGGGCTGCTGCAGTGAGGGCTCCTATCACCCCTCACAGGACTATTCACCCCTGCTCTGCCATGGCCTCCTGCTGCCTCCAGCCCCACAGAGCTCTCCACACACACCTGGACGTGGAGGTCGGGCCGGGAGTTGAGAAAGTCAAAGATGCGCTGGTAGTTGAGGAACTGGGCGTCCCACTCCTGTGGCTTGTCATAGCGGAAGTCATCTCCCAGGGGCACCAGCAGCACCTTGCTGCGGTACAGCTTGGACTTCTTGCGGTACTGGTCGAGCAGCAGCTGGGCTCTGTGTGGGGTCAGGGCATGAGGCTGGCCCACAAGGCTGGAGTCTGTGCCCCTGTCCCTGCTGCACTCACCGCTCTGCCACATTGGCGTCAGTGATGGCGCGGGGAGGCACCTTCCAAGGACAGTTGATCCGGCCTCCAGGCAAGCGCTTGAAGTCAAACTGGCAGCAGATCTTGGGGTCCGGGCCACAGGTGTGGGGCACATCATAACTGTAGAAGGGCATCATGTGGCAGAAGATGTCGGTGCTGGTGTCTGGATCTGTGGGACCAAAGACAGGTGAGCAATGGCTCTCCCTTGCCTGTCCCTGAACAGGGGAGCCCAAAGACAGCGGTCCAACAGAGCAGACTTCAGAGCTAAGAGGACACAGCAGCCTCCCCCAGTGTGTTGCTGGACATGTGGGCAGATGGAGAGTCACCCTGGGGCTGTCCCACAGGGCAGAGACATTACCTCCCAGTGCTCAGCTCGTCTATACAGAAAAGTGGCTGGTAGCCATTCTCTGCTGCCACCTGCCCCACAGAGCCCCCTCTGCAGGCCCCTCCTGGCAGCCCCTCACCCCACGTCTGTCTCCACATGAACTCCAGGTTCTGGGTGGCAGCAAAGTGCTTCTTGATGGCGTAGTGCACACGCTGGATGAGCATGGCTGTCAGGTTGGAGCGCTTCAGCAGGTAGGGCATGGTGGAGCTGTACCCAAAGGGGTCCACAGCCCAGCCTGACCGCGGTGTCACACCTGGGGGCACAGACACCTGTCAGCCCCATGCTGGGCTGGCAGCATCTCCCGTGAGGAGGGTCCTGTCAGGACCTGCAGGCCTGCATTGCATTAGGCAGACCCCCAGCCAGCAGCTGTCCAGCTCTCACCGATGTTCTTCTCCAGCCACTGGTGCCCCTCGATGAGCTGGTCAATCATGGCGAAGTAGTGGGAATTCGCCTCGTCAGGCATCACCCAGCCGCCTGTCACCATCTCCAGCTGCCCATTGCCCACCAATCTGTCATGGGGACACCCAGGATGTGACCAGAGCCACATGCCCACAGCAGAGTCCCCCTGCCCTGAGCCACCTACAGCCTATCCCACAGCTACCACTGCCATTCCACCCTTGTCACGCTGTCCCCATGCAGAGAGTCATCTCTCCACAGCCAAATGCCAGCCAGAGCCCATTCCCACACACCCTTCACCGTGTCCTCCATCCCCCATGCTTTTAGGGCAGGGGGCAGACAAGAGGGCCCTGTCTCACCTCATAATCCTGCTCTCCAGGTGCCCCACCCTGCCACAGGTGTCCTGGGCGTTGCATGCAAGCTCCCCAGCCCAATCTGGACCGGGAAGGGCACAGGCCAAGATCTGTCTCCACCACCTCTCACCCTACATGGCAGGGCTCTGACATCTGATGGCACTGAGAGGCTGCTGGCAGTTTGAGGGCAACCCATGCTGAGCAGTGCAGGGCCCATGGCACTGCAGCCCAGGCAGCCTTCCAGTCCCTAGGGCCTTTCCTCACACACCCCGTGCTCTCAGTCTTCCTGGGAGCTAGGTGAGCATGGCCAAGGTGGGCAGCCCTACCTGCGCACAGCAGCCCTCTTCTGGGCACTGATGTTGTCCCACCACTTGGAAAAGAAGGAGATCTCGGACCAGATGAAGCGCCGGCGTGGATCCTCCTGCATCTTCAGCACCATGCTGTTGAGGATGTGCTGTGTCTGGTCATAGTAGTACTTGTCGAAAGTCTTGATCCACCCTGGCAGCACAGGTGGGGGTCACTGTCAGGGCCCCAGACCTTCCTGCCAGCACTGCAGGGTAGCAGGGGCTGGGCCACCCCCTGCTCCTCACCTGGGTCATTGTGGGAGTGTGGCACCACAAACACCTGTAGAGGCTCTGTGTCCCACTCATTTGGCTCGTAGGTGATGTCAAAGCCCTGCTTCCAGACACCACCATCCTGGTTGTCAAACGGCAGCAGGGAGTACACAGCCAGCATCTGTGGGTAGGAGACAGGGCTGAGAGATCCCCAAAAGAGCAGAGCCAGGATGCCACGGATGCCCAGGTATGGACCCCTCATGCTAGCAGAGCCACCAATCTCTCACCTGCAGGTCTGGGCTCTGTCCCTTGCCCCCTAGAGCAAACTGGCAGTCTTGTGGGGACACGGAGAGGAAACTTGGGTGACTCTCAGGGGGAAGCACCCAGGAGCCATTTGGCGGGTGTTGGGGCAATGCTGGCTGCCCCTCCGCATGGGCTGTCAGCTCCAGCACTGAGTCCTTAATGTGGCTGATGATCTCATGGTTCTCCTCCAGCAGCTGCTCCAGCTGTTCGATTCGGTTCTGTAGCACCGAGATCTGGCTCTGGGGGCACAGAGGCCACAGTGAGGAACAGGAGGTCACCTACAGCTGTGGGGAGCCAGTCTTGGCCCTGGCACCTTAATGCCCAGAGGCCAGGCTGGCTCCTCGTGAATTTCCCTGCCTGAATGTCCCTCTTTGCCATCCCAGGACCCCTCTCACTCACCCCAGACCTTCCAAACTCACCCTGGGGAAATTGCCCCCGCTCTGGTGCCGTGTGGGGTCATGCTGTACCCGGTCCAGCATCAAGTAGAGGGAGAAGACGGCCACGCAGAAGATGGCAGCTCCACACACTGTCACCTGCTTCTTCAGCTTCATCCCGAAGGGATGCAGGGACTCACCTGCGCCGGGACAAGGGGGAAAGCCAGGTCAGACAGAGCTGCCCCTCACCGCGGCCTCCCGTCTCCTCCTCCAAGATCCTCACCGCGTCCTACTTGGCTTAATCCGGTGCTGGATATTTATATCTGCTGATGGGGCCGGGGCCGGGGCCGGACAGGCCGCGCGGCCCCGCAGAGCCG
>JAHLSL010012681.1:10939-31854 GCA_025920805.1 Petroica traversi
CGAGACTCGGCTCCGGGACCGGGACACTCTGTTCAGAGCCGCGACAGCCCGCTCAGGGCCGGGACGCCCCGCTCAGGAACCCCGACACCCCGCTCCGGGGCCGGTTGGGCTCCCCGCAGCGCCGGGGACACCCCCACAGCCCCGGGAACGGGATCAGCCACGTTCAAGCTGATCCCTCCAAGCCCGGAGCCGAGTGGAGATGCCGGTGCCCATCCCGGTGGCCTGTCCTTGATCCGTGTGCCGGTGCCCTGTCCCATGGTCCCGGTCCAGCCTTCTGTGCCAGTGCCCTGTCTCAGTATTCCCCACGCCAGTTCCCTGTCTAAATACACCCCGTCCTGGTGTCCCATCCTGGTGCCCCGTCTTGGTACCCCATGCCAATGCACGGTGTGCCCTGTCACAGTGTCCTATCCTGGTACATCATTGCAGTGCCCCATCCCAGTGTCTCGTCCCAGTGCCATGTTCCAGTGCCCCATCCCAGTGCAGTGCAAGTCCGTGTCCCCTCGCACCTTCTAGAGGCACAGCTGCAGAGCTCCTGTGTTTATTGTACAAGATGAAGCCGGGAGGAGCTGTGGGTGCCATGTCCCACCCTGGGGCATGCGGGAGCCCCTTGGGCTCAAGCACCACGCAGCCACTCCGCAGCACCTGCTGCCCAGACGGGGCTCTGCCGTGCCCCCAGGCGCTTCCGCGGGATGGATCCAGGGCTCCTGGTGCTCCCTGTCACCGATGCCTCTTGCGGATTGCAATGAGATCCTGGTGGATGGTGCTGAAACTGGGCCGCTTGCGGGGGTCATACTCCCAGCAGCGCTGCATCAGCTGGTACACCTCCTCAGGGCACTGCTCGGGAGGCTCCAGCCGTGTACCTGGGGCAACAGCGATGGGGATATGGATCACCAGCCCCTCGCCCCCACAGCCCCGCCTGGCCCATCCCACGGGCACAGCTCCACAGTGCTGGACCCACAGCTCATGCTGGCTCTCAGGAGACAGCCCCAGCCGTGTTCCATACCATGCTCCACGGCCTCCCGTGTCTGCTGGTTGCTGAGGTTGGCATAGGGGACGGCACCCAGGCTAAAGGCTTCCCACAGCAGGATCCCAAAGCTCCAGACATCACTCTCTGAGCTGTATCGGCCTGGGGACAGGGGCAGGATGGATGTTGGCAGAGGACACCCATGTCACCACTGCCCAGCTGTGCCCATGCTCCTGAGGGCTGAGGTGCTCAGGTTCTCTGCCTCCCTCCCCAGATCAGGTGCACAGAAGTGGGATAGTGCCAGATTCCTGGCTCCCAGATAAGCTGCTCCATCCTGTACCGTAATTGAGTGCTTCAGGGGCCGTCCACTTGACAGGGATTTGCTTCATCCCCCCTGTGGAGGCATAGACGCCATCCTCCTCCTCCCGTGACATCCCAAAATCACTGATCTTCAGGGTGTTCCTCTCTGTCACCAGGCAGTTGCGAGCAGCCAAGTCCCTGAGACAGCCCCAAGCAAACAGCCATGTGCCCAGCTGTTCCTGGGGCTTCACATGGCATGGGATGGGGCACTGAGGATTCCAGGGATCCCCCTGTCCTGCAGGGCCCACCTGTGGATGCAGTGCTTGCTCTCCAGGTACTCCATGCCAGCAGCTGCATTCTCTGTCATCTTGATCAGCTCCTTCACGCGGAGGTGGGGCCCCTCACTGCGCAGGAAGGTCAGGAAGTCTCCCCCTGTGCCCGGATTGCAGAGGCAGTGGGTGCCAGGCACACCTGACAGGCTCACCCAGGCGTGCGTGTGGACTGTGGGAAAGGCACCCCTCACCCTGCACCAGCTCCATGACGATGTAAATGGGCTGTTTCTGCGTGCAGACGCCAATGAGCCGCACGATGTTCGGGTGCCTGTACTGCTTGAGAATCCTGTGGGGACATGGATGGGCACTGTGAGTGCAGGAGGGCCCAGCTGCCCTGGGCACAAGCCAGGCAATGCCATCCTCAGGGCACTCTGCCCAGCCAGCCCAGTGACATGAGGGTGCTGCAGTCCCAGCAGGGTCAAACAGCTCCAAGAATGGGCAGACATGACAGGACAAGCACAATGGCCTCACAGACCTGGCTTCCTGCAGGAACTTGGCCTTGAGCTCAGGAGGAAGGGTTTCCCGGCAGGATTTCACAGCAACGGGGGTGTTGTCAGCACGGAGGCGTCCGCTGAACACCTCCCCAAAGTTACCCTTCCAAGACACAGGTGCACCAGGCTCAGCTTACCATGTGGGCCAAGGCAACCCTTGTCCTCCTGCAGATCATGTGAGGACAGCCCTGCCCTCCTGCAGAACCCACAGCACCCCATCTCACCCGGCCAATGCGTTCCCCCAGCAGCACATCCTCGTGGTTGAGCACCCATTTGTCCTGAAGCAAGGAGACACCAGTGAGCCGTCCCCTGGTCCACATACCCCTGTAGACCCCTCTCAGGCAGAGCCCGAGGTCCAAGTTCCCTTGTCTAGCTGGAGAGGCATGTCTGTGGCTCTCAGCCCAGCCATCAACAGGAGAAAGGGCCAGGCAAAGCTGCCCCTGCACAGGGGCCATATCCTCCTCCCCACTGCCTGTCTCACCTTGGGCACAGCCCTGGCCAGGACAATGCCACTCTTGCGGGTGATGGGCTGCTGGCTCTGCAGGAGGTGCTGGATGAGCAGCGGAACAGTGGGGAAGCTGTCACCCTCCAGCCGAAACAAGTTCTGCAGAGAGGGAGGCCAAGGGGCTGTGATGGACAGGAACCTGCGCCTGCCCATGCCAGGCCACCCCAGCCATGTCCCCTGCTTGTGATCACTGACATTGACAGCCTGGATGATGAAGTGCCGGGGCTGCCCATCCCACAGCACGCTGAGCACGTACTCCTGCTTGCCCTGGCTCTCCCGCACCAGGAAGTCTCCAGTGCAGGTCAGCAGCTCCTGGACCTCCGAGCGTGGGATGGCCCCGTGGTACCAGACCTGCTGGCACAGCGGCTTCTGCACATCTGGTATTAGGGGCACGGGGGGCGGCAGCTGGAAGGAGACAAGGTGAGCCCAGCCCTGCACACTCCTGAGTTGTGCTGGAGGTGGGGCAGAGATGGTTTTGGGAAGCTGTGCCCAGGGCAGATGGGAGCAGGATCTGGAGGTGCTGAAGCAAGGGGGGCTGTGTGTCCTCTCCGGAAAGGAGAGGACAGGTTCAGCAAGGCAGCTGGGCAGAGAGCAGGGTGGCTGGAGGCCACCAGGGACTCACCGAGTACTTTGGGCTGAAGATGCCAGTGATGTGGTTCTTGAGGGTCTCCAGTGCACTGGCCCCGCTCCGCTCCTGCTCCTGGAAGGAGGCATGGGCTGTGCACCAGCTGTGCAGGGGGGGAGCTCTGCAGCTTCCCGAGCACGGGAGGCAAGGCTGACTCACTGTGGAGGAGATGGACTGCCGATCCTCTGGCAGAGGCAGGGCGGGCAGGGGGTCCCTGACACCCAGCTCTGCCAGCTTCTTGGCCAGCAGGTCCCGCTGCACCTGCAGCTTGGCCTGGGCACAGAGGCATCCCTCGAGCTGCTGCTGTGCCTCATGCAATCCCTGCCTCCTGCCCAACAAGTGCACCCTGGGGAGGGGACGGGGTGGTCAGCACCTGCTGCCCTGGCCCCTCGCCCCCCTCTGCTGCACCTCACCGCTCCCCGAGGCTCCGGCCCTGCTCCTCCTCATGGATCTCTGCCTTCAGCTCCCGTGTCTGCTGCTCCTTGATACTCACAGCCTCTGTGGCAGCCACCAACTCCTCCTCAACTGATGTTAGGCTGCAAGAGACGTGCCAGGAGGGGGCTTAGCCCATGCCCTTCACCTGCCCCTGCCCATGACTAGTCCCACTCACTTGTGCTGGACACTCTCAAGGGTCAGTTCATTCAGCTGCAGCTCCCCCGGCACCAGATTTTCTGTGTCATCCAGCAGGCTCTCATCAAAGGACACAGTTGGTGGCACCTCAGATTCGTACCTGTGGGCACCCAGCAGAGCTCTGCCTCCACTTGCCCCATGCCGGCCGCTGCCACCCCGTGGCAGCAGGGCCGTACCCAGCAGAGAGGCTGTGGCTGTATGGAGCCATACTGGTGGCTCTGGATGAAGCTGCTGTACTCAGTGGCAGGGTCGATGGCCTGGATGACACTGTCAATCTCCTGGTGCATGGCCAGCATATCCTCCTGTACCAGGCTGCTGATGCTGCAGTACTCTCTGAGGATCTCCTTTCTGTGGGAGCACTGCTGGTTCTGGGGGGCCATGGGGGTGCCCAGGGGTTGGAAGTGGGGTGCAGGGTTGGCAACAGGGCACGGGATGGGCAGCAGGGCAGGCAGGGTTCTTACAGGATGAGGACCATCTCCTGCTGCAGACTGTAGAAGGACTGATGCAGGCTGGGCAGCACCCGCTGGTAGTGGTGCTGGTGGTGCAAGGCAGCCGCCTGCACAGCCAGCACATACTGGTTGTGCAGGGCATAGAGCTTCCAGAGGCTGCGCACATACTTCTCCTTCGCCTTGTCCCGCTCCTTGTCTGTGGAGAGAGGCTGTGGAAAACCCCAACCACCAGCACACCGCCTGTCCCAGCACTGGGGTGAGGGCTGGGAGAGAGTCCCAGGGCAGGCAGAGTGACCAAGTCTGGAGTGGTTACACTGTGACACAGGAATGCTCCTGACCCACAGCTGCATGTCCCAAAGCCCCCAAGGAAGCCAGGCTGGGCTCTCCTCTATGTCCCCACCCCCAGAACCCCCACCCGCTCCAGGCTGAGCTGTAATTTCTACACACTGCAGGGTGCTCCAGTCACCCTTGACTCCTGAGGGGAGCTGGGAGGTCACGCAAGGGACAGGGGCCAGGCTGGCACCTTTGCTGGCCTCCTGGTACTTGCGCTTGGCCTGGGCGCTGTCACGGGCCAGGCTGCGGTACTGAGCCTTCAGCTTCTCCATCTCCTGCTGCGTCGTCTGGAGAGGAACATGGTCAGGGAGCGGGCCCAGCACATTCTCTTGTTCCCCTGCTGGCTCCCACATACCCGGCTGTACTCCTGGCTGAGCTGCTGCCACTGCTCGCTGAAGGCCTTGCGCAGCTGCTGCTTGTCGCGGATGAGCAGGCTCAGCTTGGCCAGGGGCCCCGCCGCCAGCTCCTCTGCGTGCCGCCGCAGGGTCTGGCTCAGCGTCTCTGTCCTGCTCACCAGCACCCACCAGGACTGCATGGGAGTCAGGAATGGCACAGAGATGGCATCCTCCAGCACCAGACTGGGCTTTGCAGGGTGCAGTCCTACTCTGGGGCATCCCTACCTTCTCGATCTGACCACCATGGTCACCATGGAGCTGCCAAGTGCTCTCCTGCTTTTCCAGCTGGGAGAACATGTGGTGCAGCATTGTTGCATATTCCCGGTCGCTCTTGGCCCGCTGTGACATCCACTTCTTCATCAGCTCCAGGAGGCGCAGCTCCCCGTCCTGCAGGCGCAGCAGTGCACTGTGCCCCTGCGGGCACCACAGCTCCGGCCCAAAGCCCATGGCACCAGTGTCCAGCCAGGGGAGGTCTGCGGGGCACCAGGACACACTGAGCTGCTGCCCTCCACTGCTGCACCAGGGCCCTATGCATTTCACACCCTCCTGCCTCATCATCCGGTCCTCTCTGCCCCCTGCAAACAGCCTCACAAAGTATATTCAAAGCAGCAGGATGAGTGCTCTAAGCCCTGTGGGAGCTGGGGCCTGTGGGGATGGTGCTGGGAAGGAGGAAGTGTGGGGCCTTACACAGCAGTGTCACCCCTGCCACGCACAGGGCTGCTCCCCAAGCAGCTGTGCTGTCCCCCACCTGTGGCAGGCACCAGCCCCTCCATTTCTGGCAGCTCCAGTCCTGTCCTGCCCATTGGCACTGTCACCCCTGTGCCCACAGTGTGGGATCTCCCAGTGGCCAGGACAGTGGTGGGAAGCCAGCAGAAGCAGAAGAGGGTGCTGAGCCCCAGAGAAAGGTTCTGCGCACAGAACTCCAGTAAGGCCACTGGGAGCCAAACTGATCCCAGTGGCAGTCCCTGGGTGCCCTGCCCTGAATCAAGAGTGCAGCAGCAGGAGAGTGCTGGGGCACCTCCCTGTGCGGGGCAGGATGTCCCCTGGCACAGCCCTTGACCTCCCCAGCCCTACAAAGGAGTCCCGTGTCTCTGCTAGTTCCCCACCAGGGCCCAGTCCTTCCAACCTGTGTTTGTTGCGAGGTCTTTGTTGTGAGGCTGCTGCTGGCGTCCTGCTGGGGCCGGGACTGGCGCGGTCTGGACCTGGTGCAGCTCTGGCTCCTGGGGAGGAACAGGAAACCCAGTGCTGACCATACAGCCATTGCGAGATTTCCTGTGCTTCCTCCCCTCCCTGCCAGTCCCCCACCAGCAGCTGACGCCGGCACACAGCTCTGCTGTGGCTGGGCAGTTCCCAGCCCCACCAGCCCTCCCAGCTGTCTCCCACCAGGGCCTGACACGACCAGGTCCAGTCCTGCATACCTAGGGCTCCACTGCTTCTGTGGAGCCTTCACTCAGCTCCAGTCCCACCCTTGCCTGGTCCTGCCTGACTCCCAGTCCTGCTCCATGTCCCTGGGTCTCCAAGAGACTGCAGGACCTGGGGGGTCCTGAGGACTCTGCAACCCCACTGAATGGTGGCCACCTGTCACCATCTCACAGCCTGGCCCTTGTGACTATGAGAGGCTGCAGGACAGAGCACCCACTGATGGACACAGTGCCATGCCCCAACCCTTGCTGCCAGACTGCATCCATGCAGGTAGGACCACGTTCCTTGTGGCAGCCCTGGGCACCTCCCCGTCAAAGGGCTTCACTGGTGCCACGGTGGCACTGCTGAGTCCTGGCAGCAACATCCCTCAGGGGCAGCTGCCACCACCGCCACTGTCCGGTAGCACAGCTCAGCTCAGCTCCACTCAGCTCAGCCTAGCCACCGCCTGGGTGCTTTGGCCTGAGCCCTCTCCTGTGTCTGGCAGGGAGATCTTGGCCCCGGAGTGGTTTCAAGGACACTGCAGGGCTGATTCCACTTTTAGAAGAAGTCGGGGCAAAAGCATGTCAGAAGGGAGCTTTGCTGACTCGACTTCCTATAGCCGAGCAATGTGGGGTCATCATGCCCAGGAGCAGCTCCAAGGCAAGGCACAGGCAGGGGCTGCCACCGTACTGCTTCTCCCACCACCAGCATCCCTTCAGCATCCCCCCAGCAGCGTGGGTCCCCTCCCCGCCTGGCCAGGCTGCTCCTGGGCGGTGGGTGCTGGGCGGCTCTGCATCTGACCGCAAGTGCATCGGCTCCCTTCTCTGGAAGCCCCGAGTGCTGCCCGCCCCCAGCCCCGCCTCGTGAGAAGAGGAAGAGCAGGGTGAGCGCTCTGCAGTCCGTGCTTGCTGCGGGGAGCTCGCTCCTGACCACAGGAAGCCGCTGCGGCCCCGGCACAGCGAGGCCAAGGGAGCCGGCAGAGAGGAGCTGTCTCTGCCGTGGAGCACAGCCCCACAGGCTCTCTTGCTGGGGCGGGACCCCGTGGGCACTCGTTGGGGCTGGGGTGGGCTGTGGCTGCAGCTTGGCCACAGCACGAGTGGGACCCAGGTCCAGCCCGGGCATTCCTGCACCGGGGCATCGTGCTCGGGCTGCAGGGAGGTGTTGGACACAGGGGCTGCAGCTGGGCTGTGGTGAAGGGGCTGAGCCTACACGCTGTGGGAAAGGGGTGCGAGGTCCCCAGGCTTTACACAAACATGCACAGCCAGTTTCTTTATTAGCGGCCCTCACTGCACATCCTCATAAGCAGCTGCTTCCCCTCACTCAGGTGAGGGACATTCCCTGCCTGTTCCCACCACATCTGCCCAGCACATCCCAGGGAAGGGCAGTGCCTGGCTCTGGGGGAAGGCCTCAGGCAGGGCTCAGCACAGCCCCTGCAGCTGCACAGCAGATCTGGATGCCCCTGAGGCCACTGCCCCAGCCCGGGCACCCATGGCATACACAGCACAGGCAGCAGAGCTGGTTTGCATAGTTCTGAACATTTAATAACTCAGTCTCTCTAGCGTTATATCCACATCCATTAAATTAAAAACAGGCTCAGGAGGCAGCTCCCGGCTGATTAAATTACAAGAAAAAATTACTGTGCACCAAAAAGTTGTTATAGAAAAATAGTCCTGTGGCCCCTGGCCAGTGGCTCCGTCCATGGCTGGTGCAGGTGGGAGCCTGCACCATGGCCCCGGTGTGCAGTGGCGGACGGCAGAGGGGCTCGTGGCACTGGCCCCCAGCCCACGGGGAAGGGGCAGCAAGGGGAAGGGCTCCAGCGGGGAGCAGAACGGATTGTCGCCAAGTGGGGGCAAGGCACGTCGGGGGGCTAGGGCTGCAGGAATGCTGGGCACTGCCCAGCACAGGCAGGACGCAGGCAGAGCTGGGGCAGTGCTGGCACTGGCGCTACCTGACAGTCCCAGCCAGCAGCACCTACAGCCCTGCCCAGGGGCAGAACACAAGGGGCCCAAGGCAGCCCCCCAAAGCAGGGACTGTGCAAGTGGTCCCTGCCCAGGCTGTGGGCTGTGCCAGGGGCACAGGGGCAGGCGGTGCCCAGCCTGATGCTCCCCGGTGCCAGGGCTCCTATCCGCTGCAGGCAGCAGCAGTGGGATGGGCAGGCAGTGGGCAGCAGCAGCTGAGGCCTGGCCATTATTGCTGTTGAAGGGCACGGGTGGAAGCGGACAGGCCCAGGGGAGGTGGCAGGGAGCTGGGACACAACAAACTGAGCCTGGGACGCAGCTCCAAAGGGGCCGAGGGTGGGAGGGGCAGGGGGATGCTGTGGCACAGGCTGGGCTCAGCCCTGCCCCACCCAGCCCCCCTTGAGCCACGGCAACCCAGGGACCTCGCACGCTGCCCACCCTGGAGAACTCACAGGACCCCAAGCAGCAGCCATGGACCCAGAGTGGGAGACACTGCTGCCCGTGCAAGGCCAGGAAGTGTTAGCGGCCCCACTGCCACCAAACACCCTGGCACAGGATGGATGCAGGGCCAGAAGAGATGGTACAAGAGTGGGACGGTGCTGTGCTGGGGATGGTGCCTGCAGGGCCATGCCTGACCGCCCAGACTGGGGCTGAGGGACGGTGCCAGTGGGTGGGAGCCCTGGGCTGCTGCAGTGCAGGAAGGGGACAGGGGCAGAGTCCAGGGCCCCTCAGCCTCACCTGCCCCAGCCCTGCAGTGCTGGGCAGGGAGGAGGGAGGGGCAGGAGGGCTCATCAAAGGGCACTTTGGTCTCTGATGAAGGCAGTCCTCTCACTGTGGGCCTCGTAATCCTCACCATCTGACTCAGAGGGACCCTCCTCCTGCCAGATGTCGGAGGGGAGCCCCTTGTAGGAGATGATCCCGCTGTCCAGGGCATACACCTTCACACCCCGCAGGCTGAAGCCTGAGCGTGCTTGCAGCACCAAGAAGATGGTGACAAAGATGATGACGATGAGGATGCAGCTGAGGCTGGCAATGAGGACAGGCAAGTTGACTGGAGGGGGGGCCTCAGCTGGTGCCTCGCCATCTGCCAGGGCAGGGGATGCACGGCTGCTCTGTGTCTGGTGGGAGCAGGAGAGGTCCAAGTTGTTGAAGTGGGAGTGCGCAGGACAGGTGAGGCACTGGTTGGGGCCAGGTCCCACACAGGTGGCACAGGAGGGGTGGCAGGGCAGGCAGAGGTGGGGCGCAATGGGCTCCACGCTGTTCTCCAGGTTGTAGTGCGTGCTCTGGACACCGGGTGCGAAGCCAGGAGGGCAGTGCTTCAGGCAGCTCTTCTGGTGCAGGTAGTAGCCCTCCTCGCAGACTGCGGGACAGGCAGGGTCAGCAGGGGCCAGGGGCTGCCTGTGCCCGCATTCCCTCCCCGCTGCCCCACACTCACCCACACAGGTCTGGCTGGGGGTCAGGGTCTTGCAGCCACTGCTCTCCAGCTGGTTGGAGAGGCTGGGGGAGTCGGTGGCCGTCCCATACAGCACAAGCGTGAACTTGGTAAGCGTGCCTGCAACAATGCAAGGTGAGGACCACAGAGGTGCCCGTAAGATCACCCATGCTCACGACAGGCTCAGGGGCTGCAGCACCATCCCACATGCCCAAGTCCAGCCTCTCCCCAGCCAGACCACTCAAAACATCCAAGATGCTGGCCCCTCAGCTCAGCAGCAGGGGGGGAGAGCTGGGTGACCATCCCTACCATAGTTGTTGGCATCACTGGTGTTCTCGATCTCCAGCACCCACTCCCCAGAGGGGTCCTCATCCCACGAGTGCGTCGTCATGAAGGCCCAGTCGTTGAAGCCATCGGCCGAGAAGTCATGGGGCCTGAGCACAGGGCAGGATGTGTGTGTCAACATGTTCCAAACTCATCTGTGCCAGCCTAGGCCAGGGCCAGCCTGGGGCACCCAGCACGTACCTGGCAGCCAGGAGGGTGGAGCGGGTGCCCATGGGGCTGACCAGGTGGATGGCCAGGTCCCCCCGCCGGTTGTAGGACAGCGTCAGCCTGGCCTGCGCGTGCTCCAGCCGGCTGATGTAGTTGGCTTTCCCCAGGCAGGCATCCACTTTCCGCCGTACCTCGAGTCGCTTCCCAATGTCCCTGCCGAGGACAGGCGTGAGTGAGGCCAGTCCCAGAGCAGGGACACAGGCCACAGCCCCATTCCTTGCTGTGGGGCTCTGCAGCTGGCCTGGGGACTGGGCTCCAGGGCAGCTAGAGCAGGAATCAAACCCCCAGTGGGTCAGAGTGGCACCACCTCTGTACCATTCCTGCAGGCAGGCTGCAGAAGGTGTGCCACAGCTCTTGGGCACTGGGGAGGGAACTGTGCTGCCCAGTGCTGCCTCCCCAGGCATCACTCCATGCAAGCCCCGAATAGGCCCTTTATTCACACACTGCAGGCCAGCTACACCCTGCACAGCACAGCCAGGGATGGGACGGGCAGTTGTCCCCATCCTGCTGCTGGTATGCGGCCATTCCCCCACAATGCTGGCCCTGATGCCAGCACAGGATATGCCTGCTGTGTTCCCACAGGGCTGGCTCCCCTGGCGGGTCAGGGCAGGGCCCAGCCCAAGCTCCCTTCATGCCTAGGAACATGATCCCCCCACCCAGGAGCCCCTAGGGAGTGCCCTGGCCACAGACAAGACTGCACATGCTGCACTGTGGCAGCAGTGGCCAAGCAGGAGTCAAAGGAGCTTCTGTCTGCCCCCTGAAAAGCCCCTCTGTCCAGGATGACTCGTGCTGGCTGCACCCCAACCGCAGAGCCCCAGTCTGCCCACATGCACTGGCCCAGCCCTTCAGCAGGAGGCTCATCAGTGACGTCAGTGCTGGATGCCTGGAGGTGCCTTTCCCAGCTCTCCCCAGCCTCTCCCAGGAGGATGCTCCAAGGATCTCAGCAGCAGTTCAGTCCCTCAGATTCCCCCCGACCCCTGCTCTGGGCCCAGAGGCTTTCAAGCTCATGTGCAGAACAGATGCCCAGTGATCCTATCCTGGGCTCACCAGCCTGTACCTGGGCTCTGCAAGGATGTCAATGACACACTTCCTCTGAGGTCCCACTGTGGTCCAGTTCTTGGCCAGGCTCACCATGGCCCCGGCATCCAGCAGGCCGTAGCCATACGAGTGGCTGACTGTGGACAAAGAGGGGGTCAGCTCCTGGGGGTACCCAGCTTGCCTGGCTGTGCTGCATGCTCACTGGGTCCTCCTGCCTCTTTCACCCCACGTGGCTGCCAGGGCACTCTGTCTCAGCACCACGAGGCACATGTGGGACTGGGAGACCCTGGTCCCACCCCAGCACCCCAATACCTTTGCGGCCAACGCCATTGGTGACCCAGTCATTGGCATTCAGGTGAGCTGGCTTGGAGGTCTGCACCACCAGGTGCTGCATGTCCCGCCAGGTCAGGTTCTTGCTGCAGGGAGACATGGAGTTCAGGTCAGTGCTAGTTCCTGCTGGCCTCAGGCAGGTCCATGTGACAGTGCCACTCCTGCACGGGGCCAGCACAGCCACCCCCATCCAGCCCCTCTGTCCTGCCCTTACTTGGCTTCCAGGGCGAGGGCAATGATGCCAGCAGCCAGGGGTGCTGAGGCTGATGTCCCGGTGTGCAACTCGGTGCACTTCTGTCTGAGGTCAGTCGTCACCTGCCAGGAGGAATGCCAGGGCAGGAAATGCTGTAGGCACATCCCACCCCCTGAGCCCCTGGTTTGTGGACAGCAGCAGCCCCCACTCACAATCTGCTTCTCATTCTGGTTGCCACTGCTGTAGGTGGTGGCGAGGGTGGAGGAGCAGGCCTCACTGTACCAGGGCACGTTGCCGTACTGGGTGGTGCTGCTGATGGACAGGGTGTAGATGCTGTTGGTGTAACCGTCACAGTTGCAGCTGTCATGCTCACGGCCCCCATTCCCAGATGCCCAGACGAAGATGGAGCCCAGCCCGCCTCGGCCCTAGCAACAGAGGCAGGGTGAGGGCAAGCACCAACACTGCACACACAGCAAGCCCCAGGCTGGAGCTGGGGACAGTGGATGGTGCCAGCCCGAGTCAGTCAGTCAGAGCAGATGCAGCTGGGCAAGGGGAAAGCATGACACCCTAGCCACAGCCAACCAGCCTGGGCACCCTCACCACCAATTTGCCTATGGAGAGTGCCCAGCACCTGGGCAGAGGCTCTAGGGCTGCCCCAGCAGGTGACACACCAGGCAGCAGGAGGCTGACAGACGATGTGAAGCTTCCAGGAGCCAAAGACTTTTCCTGCTCAGAAGTCACGTGGCCTGACTCTGTCTGTGTGGAATTGCAGCACCTGGCAGAGCTGTGGGAGCCCATAACACAGTCCTGGCCATGCCTTGGCACCCAAATGTGGCAGCTACCCTCGCAGAGGACGTGACAGAGCCAGCGTGGCACCACATGCATCTCTCTGTAGGGAATCCTCAGCAGAACATGACACAGCTCCTCAGGCAGGTGACACTGCCAGCACAAAGGGACAGTGGAGGAGGATGGGTGGAGGAAGCAAGGGTGAGCAGCTAGCACAAAATCAGACAAGAACCAGGAGATGGCTTGGGAGAGCAGCGAGAGAGCATCCCACACAGGAGCCCTCACAGCAGTGAGATAACACCACATGGGAGGAGTCCTGACTCAGAGCCATCACACAGGAAGAACAAGAAAAACTAATAGAGCCTGATCCTAGAGATGGGCTGGAAGACACTCATCCTGGGAGGGCCAGGGTAACAATCAGGGCAGGCAGATGAGGGCAGGAGTCAGGCCTGTGCTCCCCCAGCAAACCCTCCTCCTCACCTGGCTGACCCCACGGAAGAAAGCCTCCTCTGCCAGCCGGGCCGGGCCATCCACAGTCTTGCCATCATCCTCAGGGCCCCAGCTGGCACTGTAGATGTGGATGTGGTTGGGGTTGAGACCCAGGGAATGGGCCTCCACAGCATCGGTCACCTCCCCATCCAGCATGCGCACACCTAGGGCCAGAGAGCAAATGCCACAGGTGACTGGCTGGGGCAGAGTGGCCATGGTTCCACTGGTGAGAGCCCCCCAACCCTTGCTGTCACAGGGCCGCTCCAGCCAGCAGTGCCAGCTCAGCTGCTGCTGCAGCCACTCAACACCCACAGGGCAGGGCAGGGCAGAGCAGGGCAGCACCCACCTCCAATCCTGGCATTGTATGCCACTCCAACACCACAGATCCCGTTGTTTGCCACAGCAGCCACTTCCCCAGCACAGCGCGTGCCGTGTCTGCAACCAAAACAGGACAGAGCTCATGTAGGGTGCAAGGAGCACAGGGGTGGGTACCAGCTGCAGCCCCAGCAATCCCCACGTGGGCTGCCTCCCATCCCCTCAAACCAGGTAGCCAGTGAAGGCTGCTCCATCTGCCCTCCTGCTCCAGAGCCAGGGCACTGAACAGCCCACACTGGCTCTGGGCAGAAAATGGATACTGCTCAGGTCAAAAAGGGAGGTGAAGGGTTCCCCATGGGGCAGAAGTACACAGCTTCCAGCAGGCCATGTGGGGTGGCACGGCACAAAGCCCCTGCCACGCTTAGGCTCTGTATCTTCACTCCTCCCTCCTGCCTTACCTGTTGTCATTCATTTGCGTGTAGCGAGGCTGTGGGTCTGGGTCCTGGTCATTGACATCAAAACTTGCCTCTGGGTCCTGGAAGACAAATCAGGCACTTGGAGACTGTCTACCTTAGCCACCAAGCCCCACTGCCCTTACTTCATGCCTGCACTGAGGCTGAGCTGAGCAGGGTGGGCAGGCTCCAATCCCACCTCCAAGTCCCACCATGGTGGGCACCAGCCCTATAGCTCACAGCTCTGGAGTTGCCCTGCATGGACATAGCTGCTCAGACCAGTTCCCATGGACCCGCACCATCACCCAGACTTACATAGTTGGCCTCCAGGTCAGGGTGGTTCTTCTCAATGCCGTCATCCAGGATGGACACCACGATGCCCTTGCCTGTGTATCCCTGCTCCCAGGCCTGACGCACGTTCAGGTCCCGCTGGTTTGTGTTGTACTGCCAAGAGAAGCCTTGGCATTAGGAGATGCACCCAACCATGGCCACTGTGATGGGTGAATCACAGTGCATGGCACAAAACCCACCCAGCTCTCATCCTTCCCTTCTGTGGGCTGCAACAAGGAACCTCAGGGACCTGGGCACAGGGTTGGGCACAACTAGCTGAGAATGGCTGCTCTGAAAGCAAGACTGAGCCCCGGACTTGTGCTTGATCCCCACAGACACATCACCCTTTGCAGAGATCAGGCTTGTACCCAAGCTCCAGGAAGCAGGCAGAGGTATGGACCCATTCCTGGGCCAGGCAAAGGGTTGTACCCCCTAGTCCAGCCCTGGGCTCACCCCTGCTCTCCCAGTACTTCAGCTAGGAGACAGAGCTCTGCAAGCACAGCCTCCTCCCTGGGGTGTTCCCATAAAACAGCACCAGGGGGCTGCCCCAGGCTTTCCCCCTCCTCCTCCTCCTCCTCCTGCCAGCCTAGCAGCCATTGCCTGACAGCAGTTCCTAGGTTGCCATGCCTGTGTCCCCAAACTCGCACCCGCAGTCACGAGCACATGACCCTTCCTCATCTGACACTCACCAGGTACCACTGCTGTGGGAACTTAGGGTCTGTGGGCTCCATGAAAACGTCTCGCTTGGTCCTGCGCTTTGCCACCTGCTGCTCCAGCCACTGCACCTGAGGGCAGAGAAGGCATGGGGTCCCCCACCGACCCCTCATGCCAGAAAGCTCCCCATGACCCCAGCCCCAGCCTCCCTGGAGTGGCTCTCCCCAGGAAGCTCACAGCAGCTCTGGCCTGGCAGAGTATCGGACCTGTCAGCTACTGCCACCCTCAGCTCACCCCTCCAGGCTCCCTGCCTGGCCATGCCTGGCAGAGGCTGTGCTCCAGTGGAGCGGGACAGTCAAGAGTGCCAAGCTCCACTGAGACATGGGCTGCCGAGAGCTGCCACACTGCACCACACATCTTCCAGGGCCTGGGCTGAAGCCAGAGAATGGGGAAAATGGGAGCCCCCCCACACCACTGCTCCCGGATCTGTTTATTGCCCTGCTTGCCTTGTCCTGCTTACAAGGACACAGAGCTCTCCTGGGAATAGAGGTTCTCCTGGGCCGTGGGACTGCAACAAGCCACAGGCCAACGACACTGGCTCCACCAACCCCCTGCCCTTGCCAGACACAGGGCGAGCTCCCACCTGCCTCTGCCAAAGAATGGTTAAGGCAGCTCAGCCCTGCCTTGTGCCCAGCCCTGGCTCACGTGCCCTTGTGAATTGCCTGGGACCAAAGCCAGGCCCTCCTGACCCGTACCTGCGGCTCCCTGGCCAGGCGGCTGTGCCAGGGCTGGTGGGGCGAGAGGGAACGCTTCACCACGCCACGGTGCCGAAAGTGGTAATAGTCCCCAAAGATCTGCAACAGAGAAATGCTGCTCATGGCACAGGCACCACAGCCTGTTCCCCACGATTCTCTACATCCCGTATCTGTAATCCTGAGCTCCAGGGCTGCCATGCACCGGCTGGGCCCTCCACTGCAGAGTAGCTGGTGAGACTTATGTCCAGTACACTGGGTGGGACCTCCTGTAAGAAGCTGTGGCAGCTGGTGACAAGGCAGCCTGGGAAGACTCTGAAACAGCAGAAATGCAGCCGCTGTGCACCTCACCCTCCCGCAGGACCCCACACAGCAGGAAGTCTCACATTGTCCAAAAAAGCTGCTGCCCTTGCAGGAAGGCCCCAGGCAAGTAGCAGCAGACAGGGACAGGCCTTTCGGAGTCTGCCCTGGAGAGACACCAGACTCAGGAGACAAACCCACTGCTTCTCTCCCAGTGCAAACCTGCTCCTCCTGGAGGAATTTCCCAGTGGCTCCAGGCCCCACAGCCCAGGTGGTCCCAGCCAGGGCAGGGGCTGCGCCAGCCTCCCCATGTCTGGACAGGCTGCTGGCTTCTCCCCACTGGAACACGCACCCAGCGCCAGCCTCTGCCTGGGGCACAGCCAGATTCAGTGGGGCAGAGCAGGGGGCATGCAGGCATCCAACCCCAGCAGGGTCCAATTCCCACTACCAAGCAATTGTGCAGTGCTCACCCCAGCTCCACTCCCATGAGGGGACAGCCCAGACGGGGACTCCAGCACAGCCCAGCTGGGGCAGGACAGGAATCCAGCACAGCTGGTGGGGCCAGGAGGCGATGCCACCGCCCAGATGGTTATTTTTAAACCCTCTCCAGTGCTGTCAATTTTGCATCCCCTCCCGCACATCCTAGGGCTGACAAACACAGTGGCCCCACCCTGGCTGCCCAGGGCCTTCCAGCCCATCAGCCTGCCCTAACTGGGGAGAAGGGACCAAGCACCCACCCAGACCCCTGTGAGTCACAAAGCCCAGGCAGCAGCCACAGGCAGGATCCAGCTGCCCAGGCTATGCCAGAGCTGGTGGGGCTGGGCTGCAAGGGCTGTAGGAATATGAGGACATTTCACCCTCCTCCATCTCAGGCTGCCCCAAAACAGTCTGCTTGGGGCTAACAAACCTCCCCAGCTTATTAGAGCTCTGCAGATGTGCTGCCAATCCGGACAGACTGGGCCGAGCAAGATGCACCCAGCTCAGCAGCACCCTCAGGCCCAGGGCAGCAGCCAGCTCTCCCAGGTACACACTTTACTCCAAACCCTGGACCCATTCCTCTGGCACAGTGTCCCCCAGGACAGCCCAGGATGCCTGTCAGTTCAGAGCCCTTGAGCAGCTGACAAAGTACAAAGCCTCTGCAGAGGCCTGGTGGGGCTGCAGACTGGTTGCCCTCCCTCAGCATCCCTCACCCCCTCCAGGGTATGGACAGAGCCCAGATTGTTCCTGCACACAGATCGTGGCTCTGACTGGTCATCCAGATGGATTAGGTCTGCACTGACACTGTCGTGGCAGCCAGGAGCTGGCCAGCCCACACACTTCCACCCTAATCTCCACCATCCCTGTCCTCAGCAAGGGCAAAGCCCCCCCCCCCCACACCACGTGTCCCTGGTGCCATTTGAGTGCTCTGCCCAGTCCCTGGCCACAGCTCACAACCACCCCGGCCAGTCCAAGGGCTCCAAGGCTGCCTGTACACCTGACCACAGCCCCGGGAGTGGGGCTACATGCGGACCTGCAGCCCAGTGGTGTGAGAGACAGAAGCACCTCCTCCCAGGATGGCACTGTCCTGCCAGCACAGCCCAGGGATGGCACCAGCGGTGCCCTTCCCCAGTGACCCTAATCCAGCAGCAGGGGGCAATGCCTGCTGTACTGAGACCAAGATCCTCTCAGATAAAGAAACCTGGGCCCTCTCGCTGAGGCACTGCCAGGTGTACTCAGTCCCCCCACTCCCAGCCTGGCTGCAGATCCTGTCCCAGTGGCACACACCCCCAGAAGCAGCAGTCCAGAAACCTGGGAGGGAAGACAGGCTCTTTCCAGCCACACTCTTGCCACTGGACCCCTCTGCAAAGCCCTGGCCAGCCAAACCTCATCTGGCAGCATAGACAGTGGGACAGCCTCCAGAAGGGGAGAATACATGCCCAAGCCAGAAGCTCCTGCCACAGCCTGGGCTGCTGCAGCATGTGGGGCTCTGCTTGCAAGGGCAGGCTCACTGCTGCAAGGAGACAGAGAGCTGGGAAGGGGTGCCACACAGAGCCATGGTGTGGGGAGAAGACAAGCACAGAGCTGGCACAGAGCCTCTGTGGCTCAGGGATGGAACCCATAACAGGCCTGGGCTCCCAACTGAAGCACAAGGCCCTGCACTGTGGAGACGAAGCCACAGAAGCCCCTTGGCCCTTGCAGCCAGGCCTGGGACGTGGCACCACAGAATGATGGGCAGCACTGCCAGGAGTAGGCTGATGGCACCTCAGCCCCATCCCCACTCTGAGGGGTCCCATCAGAGAACCATTCCAGTAGGACATGCCACCCTCCCAGTGCCCTATCCATGGCAGCTGCCCTGGCCTGACAAGTTCTGTACCCTGAGATCTGATCTGAGCCACTTCCACACTGACAGCACCTGCATAAGGCCATGCCATGGCACACTACAGCACAGACACCCTCAGTGGGCCAAGCCACAAGCCCCCACAGTTCCCTCCTGGCACAAGTCCCAGAGGGCCCTGAGTGCCCAGTGCCCATGCAGGGCTCCTTTCGGGTAGCAGGGTAAGGTCCTGCTGGCTCCTGCTACAGCCACCTTCCCACTGCCACCGCTCCCAGCAGCTGCTCACAGCGAGGTCCTGACACCACAGCCACCAGTTGTGCAATTTCCTCTGGGATTTCACCCTGCACTTCCTTCCCGGAGAGGCAGCTCCCTCCCAGCACAGGCACGCACACTGCCTGGTCTCTGGCTGACAGCAGGGAAAGCTGAGCATGCTGGGGACCTGCTGACACACCTTCTGTCAAGGACACTTTAGGGGTAAGGGTACACAGCTGCTGTCAGCCCCTCTGGGCACAGCTCAGAGGTGCTGCCATCCTGCTGAGCCGAGGCCATGCTGCACTGGGCATCTTGCTGTCGGGAGCAACATGGAATCTGAAAGCCTTCCTTCCCATCCATCATCACACAGCACTCCCAGTCCAGCTCCTTTATGCTAGGATGAGCTTTTCCTCCTTCCCCACCCAGCAGGCAGTGTGCCACGCTATGTTGTGCCATGCCATGTCACCAAAAGGTCCCAGTGACAGGGGGAGGCCCTGGCTCCATACAGTTAATTGCCACCATCGAGTGAGGCAGTGGCTGGAAGGCCACAGCAAACAGGCACAAACACAGTGGCCCTGCTGCCATAGAGAGCAGCCCCCAAGCCAGCTCCAGGACTAAGCTCAGCACCTGCCCAGACCATGCCAAAGAACACTAGTTCCATGAGAAGAGAGAAGCAGACTTACCGGGCCCAGGTTGAGGAATCCATGCTTCCTGGCCAGCCTGTCAGCCTCCTGGGGTCCTGCAGGGACGAGCACAGCCCAGGTGTTGGTGTAAATATGCTGGGCCAGCACCTCCTGGGCCAGGAGAGTGAGGGCAACCACCAGAGTCCAGAGCAACAGCAGCGAGCAGGGTCTCAGATCCATCAGAGTATCGGGGTTCCTCGAGCTGGGGAGCAGGAGGGTCCCGGGAAGAGCAGGTCCAGCAGCCTCCCAGTGTCAGCACCCTGAGGCACGCTGGCCTCTCTGCCCTGCTGTTCCCAGCTCAGCCCAGGCCCTCATGGGGCCAAGCCCACAAAAGCACAGGAACAGACAGTCCAGGACAGAAGCACAATCTGCAGAGAGACAGGACAGTGGTCAGGCCCAGGGCACCTCCTCTCAGACTTAGGGTGGGCAGGCTGCACCATGCTGAAATGTGGGTCAGGCAGTGGGCAAGGGGGCCCTGGCACACAGCAGCTGCTGCCCACCATGGCACACTGACAGCCAAGGAGCCTGGCTTGGCGGTGTGCCTGCATGGCTGCTCCTGCATGGAGATGCTGTTTACCTTGCCTGTTACCCAATGTTTGCTTATAAACACAGGAAACCAACCAGCAGGAGAGGAGGGCACCAAACAGGGGAGAAGCAACACAAGGGACACTGTTCCTCCTGTTGCCACTACTCCTGCTCCATCTGAGATGGGACTATCTGGGTGCAGAGGTGGGAGCAACTGGGATGGGAAGCCTGACTCTCCAGACCCAAGGGGAAACCAAAGGAGATGTCCCCAGGTGCCGTGCAAGGAATCCCAGCAAAATGAGAGACTGGAAGGAGGAAAGTCAAGAAGAGCTCCTGATCTTCAGCTAGCACAGCCCCAGGCTCACACCTCTACAGCCATCGACCAGGCAGCGCCTGGCAGCCATGGCAAGTGCTGTGCTGCCTATCACCAGCAGCAGCTCAGCTCTGCCCTTCCTCTGGAGCACAACATGGTGACACCGGTGTGACTCATCCTCACAACCCGGTGGAAACCAGGACCAGGACGAGGGACACACTGTCACCTCTTGCATGAACCCAGGGATGCCCAGGAACAGCTCATACCTTGTGGGAGGGCAAATGGAAGAAGCTTGTAGAGAAAGAACAGGGAGTGACCCACCCAGTGTAAGGGAGCCCAGGCCACGATGGTGCCAGGGTGAGCTCCATATCCGGAGCTCCAGAGGGACCCTGGAATATCTGGTCGTGCTTCAGAGACAGTGGAAAGGTGAGAGCCGGCAGTGTCCAGACGAGCCACATCCCCTCCCTCCAGAAGCGGCCACAGCGAGCTGGCAGCCTGGGGCCATGCCAGAGGAGAGAGCTCCTAGCAGCCGCCGGAGCCCCCGCCGCAGGCTACGGCACAGACAGTGCAGAGACACTGGCACAACGGGGCTTCCCCATCAGCGACCACACCTCGGCCAGCCCCGGGCCGGACCGCTCCGTCGAACAACCCAGAGACGCGAGCATGGGCCGGAGGCTGCACGGGAGCCCCGGGTGCCAGCCTGCCAAGGTCCACAGCACAGCACGGCAACAGAACACTATCTGCCACGGTCTGCCAGCGTCCGTGCCGACACCCGGCCCCCGGGCCGGACAGCTTCCCCAGCTCGCTGGTCCCGGCGCCAGC
>JAHLSL010012682.1:0-27660 GCA_025920805.1 Petroica traversi
CCGCCGCTTCCGCGCGCTCTCGCCGCTCCCCTCCGGTGCGGGGAAATGCGGGAAAGCGGAGAAGAGGAAGAACGTGCAGCAGAACTGCCTCGGCCGTGCCCCTGCCCGCAGGGCGGTGGCAGCAGCCGGCAGGACGCAGCTGCTCTCTGCCGGGAGACGAGAGGTGCGGGGCCGGCTCTGGGGGCTGCAGGCTTTGCCGGGCAGGGTTTGCCAGGGAGAACTTCAGCCTCCTGCAGCTCTCGGTAAGTGCTGGATGGACTCCCGGCTCAGCCACGTGGGAGGTGGGGGGGGTGGTCGTGTCCCCGGGAACTGCTGCTGAAATGGCAAGTCGCAGCAGCCTGGCGCGTTTGTGGGTGGAAACAGCTCTAATGCTGGCAGCCAGATCCAATTTCTGTCCGATTGCTATTAAACGTGGTGTGTGAATCTGGGACTGCTCAGTTCCCTGGGTGGGAAAGTTTTTGGAGTGCCCCAGCCGAACCGTTTTTGCGAATTCCGACCTTCGTGTCCTTAGGTTTCTTAATACTTTATGTTAAAAACGAGGTCCTTTTCTGTTAAAGTTAAAAGGTTTTTAATAAAAAAAAATCAACAAGAAAAGACAAAGACAAGGCAAAGGAATTACAGCGTCCCTGGACGCCGGGTGCACTTGGCACAGAGCCAGAACACTCCTCTCCCAGAGAGAGACACTCTTTAAATACTTTTTTACTTTTACGACTTGTTGTATAATTCAAATGAAGTTCTTTTGAAGAATTAAGTTAGTCCTTTATCAATTCCCGGCAGAGGAGTCTCTTATCCAGGAATATCTTGACAGAGGTAGAAGTTTTCATAATCGTTGGCAGAGGAGTCTCTTATCCAGGAATATCTTGGTAGGAGTAGATCGCCTTGCTTGAGGGGGGGGCTTGTGAGCAATGTTAGCTATTTCTCAACTATTAAGTAAAACCAGAATGGCTACATTTCTACACAAACACTGCTTCTACAAGGATTTATATTATATACATAGTATTTATTATTTGCGAAAAACCAACACTATAATATGCGTTTATAACAAACCCCCCTTTTCCTTTTTATAATTCGTTTGGTTTGAGTAATAATTCTTTCTTTCTTTGTTCGTTTCTTTCATAGATCAGTTTTGCTTCTTCAAAGGGGTCTTCTATATCATTTTGTTTCTTTAACACCATTATTTTTTGTGCTGTCCCAGAGGTAGCCAATTTTGGGTCCATAGGCATTGTTACTACTTGCATATTTTGGACTACGCTGGTGATTAGTCGAATAAAACAAGGGATCAAGCAAGGAAGGAATATCAACCCAGCTGTAGCACATAAAAGGAAGAAGCCTAATTTCTTCCACCATTCTATTCCTAATAAATTATCCCACCAGTTAGTTTTTAGTATTGATTCCCATTTTTGGACTGGTACATGGGCTATTTTCCTAATATCTTTGGCTATATCTAGGACGGCATTTCCATTGTCATCTGTGTTCAAACAACAATCTGATGTATTGAATTTTCTACAAACATCTCCTTCCACAGCTAACAAATAGTCTAAAGTTAACCTGTTTTGATATACTGCACTTCTGGTTTGGCTTTGTTGTTTTGCTATTAATTCCATTCCCTGGGAAGTTTTGTTTGATATTATTTTTACTACTGCTTGGAGTCTTATAAGACGGTTTAGCATACAAATGGGGGTTCGGTATCCCCAACTCCCATCTTGTGCCCAAGTGGCTGGCCCATATGTTTTTTAATATGCGCTCAGCAGGCCACTCCTCATCTCCCCATCTTTGAGATCCTCCAACCCACTCCCTCTTTTCCCTTTTGAGGTCATCATAAACTGATACTCCTAATTTATTTCCTTCTTGCTTTGGTAGAAGAGAAAATCCTGGCTGTATGATTCCTAGAGTACAGCTCCCTTTCCACCGGGAGGGGAGTTTTGGGTATGCCCTTTTTCCACAAATCTAAAATAAACCAACTGGTGCCTTCCAGTAATCATCTTCCTGTCGATCTATATTTTCCTAAAATTGGGATATCTCTGGAATCCCAAAATAGGGATTCTTACCTGTATCATTACATTGAAAAAGTTTGACTTCACTTTTATACTTACAATTTTTTTTCTGTTACTTTGTTATGTGTCCAGTACAGAGTTGGTGCTTCTGGGATCCAATGTGTAAAAGTTCCATTACTAATTTTGTATCTCTTACAGGGAGTCTGTCCTACTTCATTAACAAAATTCTTCCCTGTGCGCCAGAGACATTCTTCTCCAATTACTGTTGAGCTTAAAATCCATCCCTCTGGTCGCGTTCCCCCCTTTATGTTTGTCCGGTTCCATTTAAGGAGTTCAACAGGGCCCAAGCTACTGCCTTTCCATGGCCATTCCTCTGTCATCAAAGCCCCCCCACAGACCCAGCAGTTTGTTACATTAAGTTCTTTACTTATTCTTTCTCCCAATTCCACAAATAGGTTTTTTCTAGGTTCTGAAATATCTAGTTCCTTTTCTAATTGTTGTTTGAGTCCTGTATACCAATCTTGGAGTGGTTTTGATGCAGATGGCCGTGTGGGTTCTACCTTTTTGGTTACTAGTTGTTCTTTTACTAAATCCTGGACTTTACCTGTAAGGATAAATGTGAAACAAACCCATTTTTCCCCTTTTGGACATTTACTTCCTAACCTACTACCACTGTGTCCTAAGTTTTCCGTAATCCAATATTTTTTCTCATTATGTACACAGGTACGTAATTTGGATGAGTTAAAGCAGTGACTGTTGATATGAGTGTGAGAAATAAAAAAGGAACCTCGATGTCTTTCCATGTAAAGCTTGCGGTAGCACGGACGACATAATTGGGCTGGTGTCACAAAAGGGAGAAGAATTAGTGACAGAAAAAGGAACAACAGAGGTCCAGTATGGCTTATACCCCCACCTCCCATGCCTATGGGGTGGCAACCCACAGCAGGTGTATCTGATCTTCTTGGTGGCGAGTACAGAGGCCAATCTGGTCTTGCCCTCTATTTCCTGGTCACCTTCTAATTTCCCAGCAAACCGCTTTTTATATCCTTTAGTTGTAATTTCCCACTGTTCCTCTGATATCTCACACTCAACAGACACCTGTACTATGGCACTTGACTCTTCTTACAGTGAGTGTTTTTCCCGTTAGCTGCAATAACAATTTTTCCTACAATTTAAACATTTACATTTACAATTTAAACATTTACAAGTACAGGCTAAGGTCAAAGTATGAGGGCCTTCTGGCCAAAACAGTCCAAATCCTCTTGTTTGAAATGAAAGTGTCCTTCTCCAAGGAGGGTATTGAAAGTTTCTCAGAGTTTGTCCAGGCAGCACCTGAGACCACTGGTGTAAGTTATGGCTTTACTTCTCGATTAGATGTATTCCCTTGTCCCCGCTTGAGAGTCAGTTTGGTATCACCTGGTTTGGAGATTGTGATCCACTCTTTAGGTTCTTCCACCAGACCTTTAATTCTGCTGGCGTGGACCCATCCTCTTTCTCCGGTTCGGATCGCAGCCTCAGTTGTCAGAAGTACCTGAAAGGGACCTTCCCATTGTGGGGTTAAACATTGCTCTTTCCATGTTTTCACTAGTACCCATTCTCCTGGATGGATATTATGGATTTTGAATTCTAAAGGTGTGGTTTGGGGAATTAACCCTTTTAACTGCAATTCTTCAAGTGTCCTTGCAATTGTGGTGACATATTTCCTAACACTTATTTCCCCCACTTCATAGGTAGCAGTTTCATGTTGAGTGGTCAAAAAGGGTAACCCAAACATCATTTCATAGGGTGACACCCTCAGGTCTGATCTGGGTTGTGTTCGAACCCTTAATAAAGCCAAAGGCAAGCATTTTACCCATGACATCTGGGTTTCGATCATTAATTTTGTTAGAGTTCTTTTTAGGGTCTGGTTCATCCTCTCCACTCGACCTGAACTCTGAGGATGCCACGGGGTATGTAATTCCCATCTTATTCCCAAGGCTTGAGTTATTTGCTGTAAGATTTTTGAGGTAAAATGTGTTCCTCTAGCTGAGTCTATTTTGTTAACCATTCCATACCTAGGAATGATTTGTTCTAAAAGGGTCTTACACACCACGTTAGCTGTAGCTCTGGCGGTAGGGATAGCTTCTACCCAGTGAATCAAATGGTCTATTATTACCAATAAAAATTTCCACTTCTGTACTTGGGGAAGCTCAGTAAAATCCACTTGGATACTTTGAAACGGTCGCAGAGCTAACTGACGGCCTCCTAATGGTGTTTTTCTCATTATCTTTCTATTTACTTTTTGACAAGTTATGCATTTCTCAGTCACTTGCTTTGCTACCCCAAAAATCCCAATACACCCATAATTTCTTAAAAAGTGATCACACAAGGCTTGAGTACCCCAATGAGTTCTCTGTTGTATATTCTCTAATATTTTCCTAGTAAGAGGTTTATTAAGTAGTTGCCTTCCATCAGGAAGTTTCTATTTCCCAGACTGATCTTGTTCCCCTCCTATTTTACTTATTTCTTTCTCTTCTGCTTCACTAAATTTTGCGATTTCTAATTCTTCTTGGCCTGGGGTCAAGATTAACATAACTCTTTTGATCCCATTTTCAGCTGCATCCTTAGCCTCTTGGTCTGCCAAATTATTCCCTCTTATTTCTGGGGTCATCCCCCTTTGGTGCCCTTTAATATGTACCATAGCTATCTCTTCAGGTAATTTTAGTGCCTCTAAGACCTCTAAAATAAGTCCCTCATGTGTTAGTCCCTTTCCCTTTGAATTTAATAATCCCCTTTCTTCCCAAATTTTTCCAAAGGTACGTACTACTCCAAAAGCATATCTTGAATCAGTATATATAGTCCCTTTCTTTTGTGCTAAATATTCTAATGCCCTTTTTAGAGCATATAACTCACAAGATTGAGCCGACCAGTTTGAAGGTAATTTCCCTTTTTTTATAGTTTGCATATTTTTCCCATCGACCAAGGCATATCCTGACATCCTCTTTCCTTCCAAACACTTAGATGAGCCATCTACATAAATTTTCTCTCCTTCTGGGAGGGCCAGTTCTGCTAGATCCTCTCGAATTTTAGTTTGGTATTGTATAACTTCCAAACAGTTATGTGTTAAGTCACTTTTTGGTTCCCCATATAGGAATTGAGCTAGATTCACACTTTGGTTCACTTCGAGCGTCAGGTTATCACTGTCTATCAGAATTGCTTCATATTTTAATATTCTAGAATCTGTTAGCCATTTTTCAGCTTTTTGGTTTAACACAGCTCTTACTGTATGGGGTGTGTATACAATCAGTTTACTTCTAAAAGTGAGTTTACGGCTCTCTTCTACCAAGATAGCAGTAGCTGCTACAGCTTGAATACACACTGGCCAGCCATGACTCACTGGATCTAGCAGTTTTGATAAATAAGCTACTGGCTTTTTCACACCTCCCTATTTCTGCACTAAAACTCCGTGAGTTATCCCACTTTCCACATTTACATACAGATGAAAAGGTTTTTCTAGTGAAGGTAAGCTCAAGGCTGGTACAGAAGCTAGTTTCAACTTCAGTTCCTTTAATTTATTATCATCTTCCTCGGTCCATCTTATATCCTCTCCTTCAGTCAGTTTTTCATATAAGAATTTTACTGCCTGGGTGTATCCCTCAATCCATAGTCTGCAATATCCCGGTAGTCCAAGTAGTCTCCTAACTTCCCTTTTTGAAGAAGGTGCAGGCAGAGATAAAATCCCTGACACCCTCTCAGGATTCAACTTTCGCATTCCTTTACTTATCAAGTGACCAAGATATTTCACCTCTGATTCCACAAATTGTAATTTCTTTTTTGACACCCTTAATCCTTTTTCCCCAAGAAAATTCAAAAGTTTTATAGTTGCTTCTCTAACTTCTACTTCAACAGTTCCTGACAGTAAAAGGTCATCAACATATTGGATCAGTTGTATTCCAGGAGGAGTGGGGAAAGTTTGTAATATTTCTTCTAAAGCTTGCCCAAACAGATTTGGAGATTCAGAAAAACCTTGGGGTAACTTGGTCCATCTAAATTGTTGCTTCCTCCCAGTATGTGGATCTTCCCATTCAAAAGCAAAAATATTCCGGCTTTCCTCTGCTAATGGACAAGCCCAAAAAGCATCTTTAAGATCCACTACACTGAACCACTGATGCTGAGGTGGGACTTTACTTAACAGAGTGTAGGGATTGGGTACCACTGGGTGACGGGTACGAGTTCTTTTGTTCACTTCTCTCAAATCTTGTACTAATCTGTAATTCCCATCAGCCTTTTTTACTGGTAGGATAGGGGTATTATGGGGAGACATACAGGGTTCTAATGTTCCATCCTTTATTAATCCTTCTATTATTGGCTTTAAGCCTTTTCTTCCTTCTAAAGATATTGGGTACTGACGTATACGGATGGGACATTCTTCTTTATCAATCGTGACTCTTATAGGGTCAATATTCAAACTTCCTCTATTCCCTTCTCCAGTCCAAACCTTTTTATTTATTTTCTCCTCATCTTCTTGGCTAAGTTTTAACACTTTAGCCGTCATTTTCCCCTCTTCAGGTATAACCCCTATTCCCAACTGTATTTGTAAATCTCTCCCCAGTAAGTTGCAACCTGCTCCTGGAACTAATAAGACATCTCCCATCCCTATTCTGTTTTCCCCTTCAATCAATACATTTTTAATAACAGGAACTTTAAACTCTTCACCTTTTGCCCCTGTCACTTTCACAGTGTCATTACTGACCTTACAACCCTTTGGAATATTTATAATACACGTTCTCTCTGCTCCAGTATCCACAATAAATTCTAATACTTCTTCTTGGGGGCCTACTTTTAAGGTTATCATGGGCTCTAGGTGGTACTTATCCCCCAGGAGATAGAGCCCATGACCCCCCTATTCTTCCTCGGGGTTTATTTCCTTGAATACCTCCAGGTTCTTTTTTAGATGTGGACACTCTCTTTTATAGTGTCCCTTTTCTCCGCAGTAGAAGCAGACATTTTTCGTTTGCTCCTGAGGTTTTAATTGTGCAGAGGTTTTGTTTCCCCTCCCCCCTTTACCTTTAAAACTTGAATATTTAGGGGTGGTATCTGGAGGCTTCAAATTCTGTTGGAAATTGCTTTCTCTCATCGTGGCTATCATGATTTTTGCATCCACTTTAGCTTTTTCTTCATCCCTCCTTACATAAACCTTTTGAGCCTCTTTTAGTAATTCATTTAATGATTTATCATGCCAGTCCTCAATCCTTTCCAGCTTTCTTTTAATGTCTGGCCAGGCATGAGTGACAAAGTTAACTTTCAATAAGGTTTGCCCCGCTAGAGTTTCAGGGTCTATTCCAGAGTATTGCTTCATGTTCTTTCTAAGCCTTTCCAGCCATTCAGTGGGAGTTTCTTCTTTCCCTTGTCTTCCCTCAAAAGCTTTGCTGACATTTTGCCCTCTGGGTGCTGCTTCTTTAATCTCCCTGATTATCAGATTACGATAATCATTCATATGTCCTCTCCCCATTTCCTCATTATTATTCCAGTTTGGGGGTGCCAATGGCATTTTCTGGTCCCCGGCCGGACCTTGTAAATTTTCTCTTTCCCAAATTCTCATCCCAGCAGCTCTAATCATATGCCTTTCTTCCTGAGAGAATATTATATTCATTATGGATTGCATTTCCTCCCAGGTGTAAATAATAGGGCCCAAAAATTGGTCTAATTGTTCGGCTGTTCCTAGGGGATCTTCCAATAACCCTTTAATTTCTTTTTTAAAAGCCCTTACTTCTGTAGAAGTTAGGGGAGAGTTAACGAAGCCAGTCCCTCCTTGCGCCCCCCCCATGGGGACTTCTCGCAAAGGAAATAATCTGGCCCCTTGTTCCTGGGTTTTCGGTTCCTCCTCCTTTATAACCTCATTCCCTTTTTTCGGGGTAACAGCAGGAGAGATGTTAGTAAGCTGTCTTTGGTTTTTAGTAGAATTTCTGGTATTCTGGTACGGCGCAGAATTCAGAATTACGGGAGTGTGGGTAGAAGTGGGCTGGGAAGCCGTGACCATAGAGTTACCACTGGAATTGGGCTGGGAGGCCGGGACCATCCCCATAGAATCTTGTCCTCCTCCACAATAACGTCTTTTTCTCTTCACAGAGGAGCACACGTACATCAAGGTGAGCAGATTCCTTCTGTCACACCAGTATTTGGACCTGAGGAAAGTACCAGGCTTTTCCCAGCTTTTCTACAGTTTAGGTTTGCAGGTAAGAGTCCCATTTTAGGTATCTAGTGATGCTTCAGAAATTTATAGAAAAAAAGCCGTAAAAATACAATGGGATCTCAGTCTCCCATAGGTAGTTAATTAGAGGCATCTTTCCTTTGTTTCGTATTGGGATTCTCAATGCTAACGCACACAGCGAGTTGTGCTGTGTGTGCTCTGTGAGCACAATAAACAGAATGTTCTGCCCCAGCTAGCTTACTTTCATCTTTGAGTTTAGATGGGAAATGTTGAGTTCAACTGAAGTATTTTAGGAACAGCAACTTTTAAAGTTCTGTTTCCACTGCATGTTTTGGCTGCAGACTGATGGTTCCTGACGGATGTTAGTGATTAAATTTGATAGGAATGGAAATTGAGAAGTCCAGAACAGGCTGTGGTAAGCCCCGACCTGGCACTCACAGAGAACTAGGGTTTTGTGCTCTTAGGAGCAGGTAGTATTTGGCAATGTCTATATGTCTGATAGTGGTATTTTTCTTTGTGGCTTGCAGTAGAAAACAAGTAGATCCTCAGATTCCTTGGGGAAGGGCTGCGTGACAAACATTGCTATGAGCTTTATGACTACCCGAGGATTTTCCAGGCCATCCTTTCCCTTTTCAACAATCCTTTGTGTGATGAGGGCTCCCAGGTAAGAATTTAAAAAGAAAGCACCAAAAGAGCCCAGACCACAGAAGTTTGCATGGCTTGGAAATCTCAAGTACAAAGTGGAAAGGAGAAGTTGGCTCTGCCTTTGCCCTCTTGAAAATCTGTTCCTTGATGATTTTGTGTACGTGTGGCACGGGAAATAATTGCTTATGTCTAAAGCAGTCACATCCTTTTCCCTTGAAACTGGAACGGGTTCCTGCCATGGTGGAGCCTGATGTGGGTACTGAGGTTTTGCTCCTACAGTCGGAGCCTTTTTCTCTTTGGGGCTCTATCCCCCAGTCGGCACATTTGTTACCTGAACAGTGCTTCAGCAGGAGGGAAAGTCAAGTGCCAGGAGCTCTCAGGTTTGGGAGCGTTCACCCTGAGTGTTTCAGAGCCTCGGACAAAAAGATAAAATTGTCTTGCTACCTGAAGACTTCTTGTAAGAGTAGCACCTGTGGTGTGAAGCTTTGAAAGGAGAATGTCTTTTCTTCCCTGGGGTTGCGGAGAACAGGTGGTTTCATTTTACCTTGAAGTTGATCAGATACCAGTCAAATTGCTAATTTTAAGTTTGATAATTAGATCCTGAGTGTTTCTGACTCCGTAAAAGAACAAGCTGTATCTTCTGTTTCAGAGTCGTATTCTGGAGATATTACACAGTGCTGCCCGTGTCACCAGGGCTGCCTATGAGCTGGTACAGGATCACAGCCTCCTCCCATGGGTCCTGCGCGGCTCAGAGAAAAGGTAACCGGAGAAGTACAGGAGAAATTCGGAACAATTTTACTCTCTGCAGTAGAATAATGATGTGACTGAGTAGGAAAACAAGGGTGACAAACAAGGAGACAGTCGGGGACACACCCAAGGGCTGTACTGGCAGAGCTTGCTGAACTCTGAGGTGTCCCTTGTGTTTTTGGAAACAGAATCACGATGTTTGCAGGTGGTGGTAGGAGGGATGATAGTTGGGGGAGCTTGGTGGTTTGGAAAACGCTTCCTTGAAAAACTGAGAAAGCAGAATGGCACCTTGTATTGGTGTCTTTGCCTTTGAAATTTCAAACAGCCTCGGTTCACATCCTGTGGCAGGACCTGCTGCACAGGAAGTGGCACAGTAATGGATTTGAGCTGTCTAGAACATTCCTCCTCCCCTTGCCTCTCCCTCGCGCGTACGCACACACACACACAAAAAAAATCTCTTCTGCATAGAGTGCCCCGACAGGTTCAGGCAAGTGCTCCAAAAGTGCACTAGAATGTGGTCCCCTGTAGGTGATGGACCGGCTGCCGGTGAGGATCTGCCTTCCAAATGTGGTTTTGTTTGTTTGTTTTGTTTTGTTTTTCAGGTTTCTGGAAAATCAGGTGATAAATAAAATTATTTCCTCACTCCATATTCTGTGGCCAACAAACTTAGGAGACAAGAGAGAAAACAAGAATCAGTCCCAGGAGAACAAGAAACTTCTTCCCATTCGGCTTGTAAATGAATTTCTGTATGTTTTGGTCACGTTAATCAAACACATTCGCTAAGTCCTTTGTTTTGTTTTTTGTTTTAGTCGATTTGCATTTCATGCTCTGTTCAGTTTGAATTTCTTTAAGGCCAGAAGAATTTCTTTATCTCTGGTAGATGAATGCCTTTTTTGACCTTCACTTTGAACATTGAGGAGTGAATTTGGATGAGATTTCTTTGAAAGGAGAATTTAGGTGTTTGAATACATGGGGAATAAAGTAAAATTTGATGCAGTTGCTCTCAAGTTCTACGTCCGTAATTCCTGGCCATTCTGACAGTAAGGATTAAAACTGCACTTACTAATTAGCATGCAGGAAAATACATGTCACTTGTGTTTTCTTCTGACAGGAGTAACGTAGATCTGGCCAAGCTGATGGAGTTCCTCAGCACCCTCAGCTCTGTGCTGGAGTACCGTGCCGTTGTTGTGGAGGCTTTCAGGGAGGTGAGGCGTTTCACGGTGAACGACGGCGTCCTCTCCAGCAGGGAGCTGCTGCTGCACAAGTGGACCCTTGTCAGCAAAGACCTGCAGCTGCGGGAGGACCTGCAGGCCCTGGCTCAGAAGTGCCAAAACAAAGAACTGCTCAGTAAGTGCTAAAATACTTCAAGGAAGGCATATTTTGTTGCAGCTGTTACAAACCAACAGTGCAAGTGAGGCAAACTCCTCTGGAAATGGTACTAATTCCTTCTGTCAGACTGATATAGGTGGAGGGAGGAGGAAAGGAAGCGGAGCACCATTTTTCAGATCTTCCTTGTGGTTATTTGTAACCTTAAGAAAATTTGGAAGCTTTGGAGAAACACAGTTTAAAAAGAGAAAAAGCTTTAAAAGAAACTTAGTTGCAAATCTCGTGTCAGGCTTTGAGAAACAGTATTCTTTAATGAAATCGTACAAGAAAAAGCAGTGCCTGGAGGCTGTTTGCTCAAAGGTTTGACTCATTGTGCGTGTGGATGGGGATCTGAAAGGGGTGTGTCAGTAAAAACAATAAGTAAATAAAGCAAGGGAAAATTAAATAGGTGACTTTTCTTGTTGTCATCAGTTTTGAAGAAAGGAAAAATATATTAGGACTCGTGTGATTTGTTTTGTTCTCTCTGTGAACAAAAAGTGCAAGGAACTTGGGAGTGGGAGGTCTTAAAACAATACTGGTTTCCAGCAGCAGCAACTGCTTTTGGTACACATTAAAGCTTCGGTAGGTTTGTTTAAATGTTCTGTGTCATTTAAGGAAGTATTGTGTACTTAAGGGATACTGTAAAAACTTCAGCTTTTTGAAAATTTTTTCACCCTTTTAAACTCCTCAGATGTGAAGGGAGTTTTTGGAGTGATGCCTTTAACTTTACTGTCGGTGTGGGTTGTTTTGCTCCAGGCTTCAGGAGCTTCTGTCATCTCCAGGCTGGGTGATCCAGTTTGGAATGGGGTTCCAGCCTGCAGTCCCTGCGAGCTCCTGGAGCCCCTTAGAACAGCGCAGGCTCCATATGATAGTGAATTGCACAGAAGTTTTAATCGCCTCAATCAGCCAAGAATACAAATGTCCGAGTACTTGTTTCTTCCTGCCATGTTCTTTTTTTAAGTTGAAGGCTAATGAACAGCTCTAGCATCACATGCAGTCCAGCTGCTTTCCCATATCCTTCACACCATTGTGTAACCAAGTCACTGCTCAGAGCTGCAAAGGTTTCAGTTTGACTTCAACCGTCAGGAGTCTGAAATAACAAAAACACCTCCCCACATGTGTGACCCGGTGTCTGTGCACGACCCCCGGGAGCTAGATCTCACTCCAAGTGCAAACAGCCAGGTGAGGTTTCTTACCTGTCCAGCCCAATGCCTTCTGCTCAGCCAGGCTGCAGTTGTTGCTGGCACAGACTGGGACTGGGACAGCTTTTCCAGGGAACTGGAGATCACTAAGGACTGGTGTTGGTGGTGGCACAAGGTGTGTAGGAAGCTGGTGGACAGGCGGTGGACAGGTATCTGTGCTGTCCAAACAGGCAGTTTATAACCACAGTAAATCTGACTTATCACGCAGGAATTCCTTGGGGTTTGTTGGGTTTTCTTATATGGTAAGTAATGTGAACATAATGTAAGGTCAAGGCGGGGGCATTAAAAATCCTGATGGTGCTGAGTGTAAGGTGCGGAGGAGCTGCCATTCCACCTCAGCAGGCACTGCCAAACTCCTATGAAAGCGTTAGCCAAGCCTGGAAACGCTGCTAAGCCCGACTGCTCTTTCCCAGGCTCACACCGCCAATTGGGGCCAGTACCCTGGCTCTGCGCTGCACTGATTACATGGGAAGGGGGGAACTCGCTGCAATGCAGATGCACCTGTAGCAGGGCATTGCATCCCCAGAAGATCTTATGTATTGCTTGTTAACTGGTGAAATAACTCAAACAGGACAAGCTGTCTTATAGTGAGTTATTTTGGCACCATGGGATTAATGCTCCAGGCTGACAATGAATGCCTTACTGTGGAAGTGAGATCTCAAAAGATAAGCTGGATTTCTGACAGACAGACACTTCCCTTTACAAACTATAAAAGCTACATCAAACTTTCACAAAGCAGAAGTCTTCTGCTTATTCCCTGTAAATGTGTGGAGTTTCTCTCCAGAGCATGGATGCCTGCTTTGCGGTTAATCCTCTGGACATTAAGTGAAAGGACTTTGTGTACAGTATTGTCATTTTGGTGCTAAGTTCCATTTGACTCCTAATCAATACTTTCTTTTGCTAGCTTTAAAATAGATGACTTGAGATCATGCACTTTTCTGTAATCTACTAGTAGTTCTTTTTTGTTTATATTGTGTAGTAACTGATTAAGACCTTTTGTCTGTTATCTCCTGTCTGCTTAGTAAATAACTGATTTTATAAATTGACATGACCTGCCATCCTTAGACCCTGTGGGCCAGTGTGCTTTCTTAAATTTAAGCTGTTGCCAAAAATCTGAGGCCGAGGCAGGGTTTGCCTGAACCTCTCACTTGTTCCGTGACATTTTGGCATAGTTGAAGCCAAGATGGCAAACAATTTAGAGAAATAGACAAAAGGGTTTGCAGATTACCTGCGAAGGCACCATTTTCATATTGAAACTGATGGTCCTTGGCCAGTAAGTGGTATGAGTGGGAAAAAATGTAGGAGAAAATAGATGAAAAATGGGGATCACTGAAAGGTAAGAAAGGAGAAAGTATTATTTGTAATGCACTGGCACTATGTTTAAAATCTGCACGGCAGTGGAGGGAACAGATGATAGAAGAGAACGGTAATTTGAGAAATTAAATAAAGAAATTGAATTGGTATTGTAGAATTGTCTCTACAATACCAAAATGACAAATTGAAACAATAGTTAAAAGAATCCAAGGGAAAGACAAAAACTTTGGAAGAAAATTTAGAATTGACAATATTGAAAAACCTAGAGATTATCATATCCCAGGAGCCTGATTTTGGAATGTTTTATGGAATTGGCTAAGCAGTTCTTACTACTTACTTCTACGTAGTCCAGCCTGTCCTTCAACTTAGTGCCACTCTGAGCCCTCAGACTGCAGGGAAATGAACGTTTTGGGAAGTTCTTACAGCTCTATTTAATGTTTTATGGATTATGAGATTTTCTGGGAGCAGGCTGTCTATTCAGACCTGTTTCCTTCCCTGTCCCTGTCAGACTGAATCTGCAGCATGGCCGAGGTGTGACCAGGATCTGTAAAATCTGACCGTTCGTGTCTTCCCGAGGCTGAAGTTGTTTGCTATCGATGCTGATGGAGTGTGAGGTCCTCAAGACTGAAAACTCATTCTTTTCCCAAGACACTGTGTCTGTAAGAAGCTCCTTTCCTTGTGGCACCTTAGGGATACTTCCCAAGGCAGCAGGCAGAGGAATATGTGTATCAGCAAGGGAACTGTCAGGATACACTGAGCACAGCCAGAGGTGTTGGGAAGAGATCTCCCTCTGGGCCATAGTCACAGATTAGGTCAGTGTGGTTCTTTGTGGACATTCCCATAGGACCATATGCTTCATGCTCTCCAGAATTCCACCACGGACATGGTGGTGTAAAATCTTGGTGGTCACAGTTCAGAACTTGGTGAATTTGAAGGGTTTATCTACTAACAGAAGTGGTGATTTATAAATTACATCAGAGTGGCATTCCACACTAGTGATTTGGGATTGGTGCTAGCAGACCCTGTGCCAGATTTCCACTTGGAGGCCTATCCAGTAAGGTTACTGCTTTGCATGGAGGAAAAAACCCCAAAGATTCCAGCATCCAGACTGCTAAACTGCAACTGAACATCTGCGTCTGTGGTGCCTACCAGGAAAATAAGTTATAGCCAGTCTCCAAACACTCGTCTATATTCCAGGTAGGCACTCATCTATGGAAAAGCCTTTGCTTTCGGTAACCTCAGGATACACGCAGCCAGTATGTAACCATGCGTATTTCTGTTCTCAGCCAACTCAAGCTAGAGTCTTACTGTTCTTTTCCCTCCTGGAAACTTTCTTTACTCAAGATTTTCCTGGGAGGCATCTGTACTATGTCTGTATAATGCAATTAAGATGCATTTGCTGTGTATCCATACAGATAGGCTGCAAGCATATGGAAAAAGTCTCATTTTAGAACAGTGTGTAAAATGAAACCTCCTTCTACTATTACCACACATTTGTTAGTACATAAAATATATTTAATGAAAACCAAGCCATCAAACAGTAAGTAGATTGATAAAGTTCAATACAGCATCACTTGTGCCCTGGCTGCAGCAGACACCTGACGGCACCTGCAAATGGAACGTGTTTCTGGGAGCCAGTTAGTGCTCTACATACTAAATGCTGTCAGAGCTCAGAATCTAAGGTCTCAACAAATAGATCTGAAGATCCTGGAGGAGAAGAAACTATCTGATTCCTTCAGCTTCAGGAAGCCACAGTGGTAGATGGCCAAATGTGCAGTCAGTTGGCGACAAGATCTTTAACTCTCATGACCAACAGTTACTGAGAAAGAGAAATAAAAATCTATCAGAGGAAGCTGTTCACAAATAAAAGTCTTCACGCATGGCTCCATGCAAGTTTCTTTATGCTGTTCCTTCCAAACCTTCTGTTTGAGAAGGTCTCATTCATTCAGGTTGTTTTTTCTCTGGCATTTCATCCGCATGTCTTGCATGAAGTTTCTGAAAGCTGGTTCTTCATGACTCTCCTCAGTCACTGCAGGAAGAAACAACAGCTCAGCACTATTCTACTTTTGTTACTGGCAAAAGCTAAAGTCAGGATAGTCAGAACAACATAGAACATCTGTTGAATCTTCAACTACATGCTGAGCAAAGGAAATAAGTGATCCTAAACACCAATGGAACAGAAAAAGAATGAAGATTAAGTCTGTGAACTACACAAGAGAAAAAACACCCTCTAAGAACTTAGAAGATTGTTCCAAGACCATAGTCCCGGCAAAAGTGAAGAGAGCCAGGGGCAGAAACTGTAAAGTCAGAAAGATGATGAAACAGTTGTGCATCAGTCAGGTTCAGAGGTCACTGCATGCCTCAAGCCTAACAAGTTCTCTGGTTTATGTGTATTATACACCTATTAATTACTTAAATAGAAAATTTACAACTGAACTTCCACAAAGGTTGGAGTTAGAGCCGTTGACTAAACATTGCAGCTGGGCTTCTGTTATGGATTCTGACACAGATATGTAAGTGGCTGAATGCTTGCTTGTTTTCTAGGCTCTCTTTACGGTCTATCCAGGTAATGAAATACAGAGGGGATTTCCTGACTAGATGGGCAGCTTTCAGGCCTCATTCCCTTACCTTCATGGTCAATGTCATCAGTATCGCTCTCCCTATCTTCTTCCTCTTCATTGAGAGTTCCTCGTGTTAGGATTAGCTCAGAGGGACCCATGGCAGAAGCATCATCAGGTCCTTGAAGGGAAAAGAAATGGTTGTACACAAACCAGCTTGCTAAAGGTAACCTATCGTTAACAGTGACAATTTCTATCTGCACATAACACAGCAATTAACACCTGCTCTGAAAGGACAGAAAACTGCTTGTGGATCCCAAAGACACAGGACAGACTTCCATCAGCACATACCTCACGTAAGGAACAGTGCAGCCAACAGCACAGCTTTTCCATGTTCTAATCCGTTTCACCTTTTCTAAAGTATTTCACTATTTTTAGTATGCCTGCTGCTTTAGCTCTACAGCAGGATTTCTTCCACACCTGTGACTGACAGAGGAAGAGCTAAGTGGGGCCAATCCCACAGGAGCTAAAGCTCCACTCGTCCAACACAGATCTGCTATCACACTTTTGCTGTGGGTAAAGAGAAGTACTTCTCAATGTAAACTCTTCAGAAAACCTGCAGTGAACTTAAATGTATCTGGTGAGGTACCTGCCAGTGAGCTGCCCTGCACACACACACTGCCCATGTCCTTCCACAGGTGCTCCAGCTGCTCTCTCTTTTGTTTCTCTTGAGCTTCCTTCTGTAGATAAAGAATTACACGAGGATTACGAGAACATTTAAAACCACAGTAGAAACGTAACCTCACCCAAACCCAGCAGCCTGTCCCCCAGCCAGAGTGCAGAAGTCACTAAGCAAGTCTTACATTACAACTAAGGTTACACAGAACTTCTGACCAAATATGGACAGCATCCTCCAGTATGGCGGACCTCTAGAACATTTTCAGAAGCATCAGGAAGCCAAACTCATTGCAGCCGTGCCTGCAGAGAACTGTCCTTTGGACAGCCAGGAGTCAAGGTGAGCAGAGCTACTGATTTTGCACTGCAAATCAATCTCTCTTACTGTCTAAGTCAAACCAGTATACTTCACTGGTACAGGACGATAAAGGGATAGCCTCAACAAATCACTCAAGAATTAGTTTTCAAGAACTCTCAATCCTTCTGAATGGAAGTCAGAAAATTATTTCCCAATCATTTTCTCACAATTAGCTCAAATATTAGCACTAAAGCAGTGGACAATATGTGCTTTATAAAACATATTTATTCTTGTAAAGACATGCTCCACCACATCTAGGAAAAGAAGGCAGACAGCAGACTCCTTCAGGACAGGAGGTTTCCCCAGCTGAGTATGATAAGTAAATGAAATATTAGATCCTCTCAACATGAAGGCAATTACGTGCACAGAAGTGACCTCAAGATACATTGTCCAGGGGTACAATAGCTAAAAACACTTACCAGTGTTTTTCTCAAGCGTTCGTATTCTGGACGATACTCTCTGAAACGATAGAGTGATTCAGTCTGAATCAACAAATGATTTACGTTAAGTAAGGATCATCTCAGAGGCTTCCATCTACCCCCAAAAAGATTTTCCCTAGGCTTTCATGCTTGAGAGACATTTCAGAAGGATTAACAGTACTTTTTACCCAGTTTGGATTCTGAAACCAGTGGATGAAAAGTAAGTGAACACACTTCATTGAAACAGCAATAGTACAAACTTTGATCACTGTATGGAATTAGAAAAAAAAACATTACTTCACATATTTGATGGCACAGACAGCTTTTGCTTTCTCACTGAACAGCTAACACAAGAATTCACCTCTGAATAGTTTCTTTTCACTGCCATTTTTTATGCTGATGCTTGAAGTTTATTAGAAACACTAAACTACCTAGGATAAGGAAGTGTAGAGTCGTTTAAATCAAAGGATTTGCAAATCAATACGTTCAGGAAGTGGGTTAACTATCCCCTTACCTCTCATATTCATCTACAGCTTTAGAAAGCTGGATAAAAAACTCATCCAGTCCTGTGCCAAGCACCGCAGAAACACCAACCACCTGCAAAAGAAACCACAAACTAGAACTGGAGGGTAACTGAACCAGTTTCTAACAAAAAACAACAAATAATTACTAACCTAAACCTAAGGATAGCCATTTAATCAGCACAGTGGCACAGGAATGTGCAGTAACACTTCTGCTTCTATTCATCCTGCTTTCAAACACTTTCTCCACTTGCTGTTCATGTTTTTTACCTCTGTTTTTTGGTTGTTGCTGGTTTTCTGTTTGGTGAGTTGCTGCTGTATTTTGGGGGAGTGTTTCTTTGGGGAAGAGGGTTTGGGTTTTTTTAACCAGTTGGGCATTTCAAGAGAAACTCAGGTCTTTCTGTTGCTTACTTGTTTATTGTCAATAATCAAATCTGCACCTAGAGCTGTAAGTAGTTAACATGTATCAGTGTCCTAGAATTAGACAGCAAAATAGACAAGAACTGACCTTCTCAAATTATGTCTAATATTTTGTATTTAGCCACAGCACATTTTAAAAAGTCCCCAGTCCAACCCCAGAACAGCAAGAGGTGGAGAATTTAATCAGTTACTATGGCAATACATTCAACATGCACATCTCCTTCTTAATTTGAACTTGTCCATCATTACACTTCTGGCTATTTGTTCTGCTTGTATGAAATCGATTACCTAAAAATATATTTCGTTAGGACTATTACCAGGCAGAGTCAATCATCTTCTAACAAAAATTCTTCAACTTTTTGAAAAGCAAGGCAGTCTCAACTACTCACTTTCAAACGGAAGACTTTTTGCAATACAGCCTTGCATTTGATCACTAATAGAGCAAACATGAGACAGTTCTCCAAAGGATTTTAAGCATTAAAACATGCTGACATATATTAATATTTATACTTCCCCTGCACTTAAGTACAAGCTGCAGTCTATGCTATAATCATCATATGACCTGCTCTCCAGTCCGGCATTCTAGTAGCTCTGTCATGCAGTGAAATATGACCTAATTAACAAATAATGAACAGGAAGTACTTTAATTCTGTATATGGCACCACTACAATCCCTTCTGAAATTCTGTATATTGTTCCATATATAACACTTACAGTATTTTTGTTCTGGCTACATTATCATTATCTATCTGAATGGAATCACTTATTTTCATTGTCTTTCTTTTAATATCCATAAAGCCAAGAAGGTTTGCTTTTTCTTTAGTAAAATCTGATGACAATCACAATTAACTGAAACCTTTAGCGCAGATTATGGGATCAGTAACAGCCTTCAATGCATAGGGTTTCCTGAGAAACTGGATTACTTTGTCCTCTCAAAACCTGGTTAAGTGAGAAAAAAACCCCAACTTCTTCTTGCCCAAGCAAATATGAAGGGGGGACAGAGAGGGAGAGGGTGTTTGTGTGGGTTTGAGATTCTTTCCGTTCTTCCTGTGTACTAAATTGCACAACTGTACTTGACACTTTCCGAACAAGGAAAATCACCTCGGACAGGAAATGCTGCACCAAAGAATGCTGCCTCTTACCAACCTATCTTAGCTTTCTTCTCATGATTAATCACAATTCAGTAATAAATTATTCAGGCTGCCACTCAGTGTGACAAGTTACTAAAGTTACTCTGTTCAAATTACCACATCCTCAACATGGCTCATTAACAGATTACAGTTCAAAAGGACACTGCAAAGACCCTTTACAGGACAGAATCGTTAGGATTGGATGATACCTCTGGAGATCATCTGGTCCAACTTCTCTGCTCAAAAAGCAGAATTAACTAGAAGAGGTTGCTCATAACTTTGTCTGTCTCCAAGGATGGAGACTGCACAGTTTCTCTAGACCATCTGTTCCAGTGCTCAATCTAAAAATGAAGTAATTTTTCTTCTCTTCTGGTAAATGTAGTTTCCTGCATTTCATTTTGTGTTTATTGCCTCTTTTCCTTTCCTTGAGCACCACTGAACAGTCTGCCTTTTGCCTTCCTTACACTGTACTCCCACCATGCATCAAAAACATTATTCTTGAGATTTCTCCAGGCTTTTATGAGAGGTAATAAACAAAAGGAGGATTCTTACCTTCAGTGAACTGTAAAATTCATCCAATACTAAACTCATAGAACGAGTCAGGTTACTGACATAGGAGGTCTCTTGATTCAGGGCATCCTGGAAAGTCTCAAAGTCCTGCATCCATTCCACTGCAAAACTGTGATCAATTATGTCAGTCTGGAAGGAGAAAGGAAACTATTCAGAAGTAATCATCTTAGCCATAGGCTGTTAAGTGGACAAATAAAAAAAATCCATGTTAAGCTTATTTTCAAAATGTTCATCTTATCAAAATACTCAGCCCTGGTCTGAAGTTTCTCAAGTTCTGTTTTTATCAAACCAACTACATGAATAACTGAAAAGAACACAACCAACCACCCAGGCTTAAGAAGGCAACAACTCTTTAAGGAAACAATTGCGGGTCTAAAGGCTTCTATGGTTTACTGCAAAGGAGCATCCAAAAATTGCATACTGTACTATGAAGTTTATGGTGTAAACAGCAGATCATATGATTTAGGCCAGTCAAGAACAACCCTCACTGAAATACTAAGCTTGAGGGCTGGGGGAGCAAGTGCCACTTCCACGCTGGGTAGCAGCCCATGGGGTCTCTATAAACGTGAGCTGTGTTCTGACCCAAAGATTTTATAAATAAAATTCAGTGCAAGACAGTGGATACAAACAGGTGAGATGGTTCCACCATTTTACATGGATTCATATGCAAACAGTTTATTAAAAAGTTTCATAAACATCTTACCACATGCACTCTTAGCACAATATGATGTGCCTGAAACTCTGATATATTTCATTTCCCTGCACCAGTGGGAATGAGAAAGATGAAGTATTGCCCAGCATTACTCCGGAGACTTGAGACAGGACTGAATTCACCAAGGGCCAAAGCCCAACTACTTAGAATTCTATAAATAAAATTAAATCACCTCTACAAATTGCTTTTTTTCCCTCTGCAAATCTTAAAATTCTAAAATCTGTTTGTGTCTGCACATATATCAGTTATCTAGGATTCTTCCATTATTATCAAGAGTTAATTAAAAAAATTAAATTTAATTACATTTTGTTAAAAATTTTTAAAATGCTGTTGCCTTTACTCTTTCGCAAAGGCAGACATGAAATTAAAACAAGGTTTGAAGTTATGAATCCTAAGCCTCAGGCCTACCTTTCCTTACATATACTGATCAAGTCCCACTTCTTTTAGTCTTTCAAAAGGCGTATTTTCTTAATAGAGAATGATTTTCCTACCTCGTCCCTTTTTCTATGGAAAAAAAAGCTTAGGAGCTTCTTCTAAAATTACTGTCTAGAGTTAGAAAGAAAACAGTACAAAACCTTGCTCAGTAAGTAAGCAGGTATCAAAGATATGCATGGTTTGGATCACTGGGCGGATGGGTGGAGATGGGGCACAGCAGACACTAATACCACTTGGCTGGTGTGAGGGAAAATGGCACAGTCAAGGTAGGGCCGATGGTAAATATACATGTGTGGACAGAGCTTTCTGTGTTGGGGATACAAATACAAATGATTTCTGTGGGGAGCAGCACTCACAACAAAAATCTAATGGGATTCTTTTAATATCTGAAATGATTATGTTTAAAGAGGCAGCTGGTAAGCTCAAAAGCATTCCTTTAAGGCTGCAAGTGCATTTCACAACAGTGGATGTGCATCTTTAGTATCTAGTATCTGCCTCCCAGCAAATACTGGATCAAACATGTTTTGCTAAGTTTTGCCTGGTACAATATGTGGGACTCCTTCCTCAAAACATGCAGGTGTTACACCATTCCCTCTGTGAGTCATTAGCCTACTGCTGAGTAGAAACTACAATGAAGACAAATGTTCTGTGGAAACAGGGTGTGTAAGAGCAGATTCTGTAATGACCTCCCCCTTACAGAGTTAAGTTTCCCTAAAACCCAGGTTTAAGTTCCAAAACATGTTTCAAAGTGTTAGTGTCCTCTCCAGCTTGAGGGTTTGGGTGCAACTGCCCTCCCTGATTAAGCTTGTGCATTTGGATACCAGATTAAAGACCCGTTTTAGATTGAGGTTGTCAGCCTGCAGCCCCCTCCCAGTCTCTCTTTTCTAGAAAAAACCTATTATTGTAATAAAACAAAGACACCACAGCAAAGAAACTAAGAAGAACAATGCCCCACTGGGAAATGGAAACCAGAGCTTTAACTTACCTTGTTCATAACTACGATGAAAGGTAGCTTTGTTTTGTACAGGATACTGGGTGGGAGACACAAAATAAAAGTTTAACATTCATTTAAAATTCAACAGAATAGAAAGCAAGTTAAGCATAGGCAGACAAGACTTGTGCAAAACCAAATACATTTGACATCAAAAGATAATTATTTTCTTCTGCACTAATCAGAATGCCATTTTCACACAGGTCCTGCTTACTATCATTGAATAAAATATGCCTCGCCAAGATGTAAGCACACACTTTTGAGACAGAAAATCTCTGAAACACCCAGTTGATTTTGGTTACCATTTTCTATAACTCTCAGATCCCAGTTTTTAACTCCCTTTGCATCTGACTCAGACTTCAGGTTCTGCAAGATTGTGAACTGAGCGATGAATTCAAGTAACACAGAACATTATAAAAAAAACCTACCTCGACTCAAGGGCTCACACATTCACTTCACTGTATATGTGGTATCACCTTTTGCACAAACTAATATCAGAAAATACAGCATGCAGTAAAACATGTTTTGCACACTAGTACAGTAATACAGCTTTTGACCTTGGTACAAGTATTGAGAGGGTTTTTGAAAACCTTTTACCAACATTTACCATTAATTATGATAGCTCTAGCTATGCTGACCATTCCGTAAGTATTTAGTCCCTGATTTAACATGGAAAAAACCAGATAAATTAATGTATGAGAAATTATACAGTAAATCAAGAACTCCTTGCTATGCTGAACTCAAAACAATTCTTGAAGAATCTCTTAAAGTATCAACAGCACTAAAAATGGAATAAGAAACTATGTTTACAAGAAGGAGCTTAAACTAGACTATTTTGATACATCTTAAATAAATGGGTTTATAAGCATTAGGCAATGTTAAATCTACTGCAACTAGCATTCATCACACCAAGGTCTCATGGATTATTTAATACGTCCAGTGGGAGTTTTGAACCAATGACCTCCAGATGTCCAGTGGCACCTAAATGATTCTGCTTTTTCAATGAGAAAATCACTAAGAGAATAACCAAGCCAGTAGATTAAATGGATATGAGCCATCCACCTGCAAAACTAACCACACCCTGGGCTGCATCAAAAACAGCTTGGGCAGCAGCGTGAAGAAGGTGATTCTCCCTTTTCTCATCCCTGTTCTCATCCCACCTGGAGCACTGCATCCATGGAAACCATGGTAAAAGAAAGACATGGACCTGTAAATGGGCCCACAGGAGGCCATGCAAACCATCAGAGGACTAGAAAGACACTCCTATAGAGACAGGCCAGAGAGTTGGGATTGTTTAGCCTGGAGAAGGCTTCAGGGAAGGTTTATTGCAGCTTTTCAGTATACAAAGATGTTTAAAGACAAATTGAAAGTTACTTTTTACCAAGGTTTGTAGTGACAGGACAAGGGATAATAGTTTTAAGCTGAAAAGGACATGCTGACAACATTTTTAATTATGACAGTGGAGAGATATTGGAGCACACTGAACAGGGAAGCTGTGGTTGCCCCATCCTTGGAAGTGTTCAAGGCCAGGTTGGATGGGGCTTAGAGCAACCTGGTCTAATGGAAGGTATCCATGCCCACAGAAGAGAGGGTGGACTAGAAGGCCTTTAAAGGTCCCTTTAAACCCAAACCATTTCATGATAGCCCTTCAAAATAACTATCAAAGAGACACTGCAATTGACACAGATGGGCTACATTTACAGCTTTACTTACCTGCAAGCATACAGCATGTTGGACATAAAAGTGATAGGGTTAGTACTGCGAGAGGTGTCCATCACATAGACAACGACCGAAGGAAAAGAGGAAGCCTGGGACCACAAAGTAAAAGACAGTTTAATTAGAAGCTCACTGCTCAACAGCCACATCATTCACACAACTTCACTGTCCAGTCACATCAAAAGCACTTACCAAGGCCTCAGTTATGATGGTTCCTGATGCTGACCAAGTAAATACCTCAATTTGCCCTGGTGTGTCAATAATGACATACCTGGTAAGAAGTTACCCCCAAACACCAATAAGGAGAAATTAGTTAAGCACAAGGTCCTGTTCTGACTAATTATCACCAGCATACAATGGCAAATGACATGATTATTCTATAACAGATGTGAAAAGCTTCTCCCAAGCACTAATGAGATTTATGGGTATGCCTGCAAATCTCCTGTGTGGATTTTGTAACTAAGAAGCACATACTCTCTTGAGTTGAAGGCATCAATTTGACAGACAGTTAGTACTGCAAAATCTTCAGAAAAATAATTAATTGCTGCCTATTTGAACAGTGTGTAAGAGAAAATTATAGTCTAATGGAAGACAAGAAAATCAGAACTGAAATAAGCAATTTTTTTCAATGTATCCAAAGAAAGTCTGTTTATCATTCTATGCCCTTTTCCACACAAAATTTATACCAAGGCTGAAAAAACCAAATAGAAAACAGTCAGAGAAGCTTTTTAGAATTTTGCAATTTTCTCACAATGCTCCCAGAAAAGAACAGTTCAGTAGAATGTACTCACTTGGATGCGTTTTGTCTTTTTTCAATAAACTTCATCACCTGATTGAAAAGGCAGAAGTATATTTTGTATTTAGGCTCACAACAGGAAACCTTCATCTTCATTTCATAGCAGAAACGATATTAACTTGCACAGCTGCAGGTGTATATCAAAAGGTTAAAGTCTTTACACTTTTCGGAGTGTGAAAATGCCCTACTAAGGAGGGGTGAAAAATGCTCAGACTGTGCGTAGGTCAAAGACAACCTTAATCTTATGTGTGTTCCAGTACCTGGCTAATGAAATTAGTACCTGGCTAAAGGCAGTCGTTCCCTGCCTTTTCACCAGTTGACTGTTTCAATATCTGACACCAGTCCCCATCCCAGAGCTGATTTAGTGTTATGATCTAGTAGGACTGTCAATTATCAATTAACCCCAGGAAAATTTAATGAGTTTCCAGAAGTGAGCTTCCATACTTCAAAACCAGAGCATTCACATTAAAGATTTTATAGTAAACATGGTGCAACAACAGTCCTATACAGAGACCGAAGAATGTTCTGTCCATGTGGCTTCTTAATTTTACTTTAAAAAAAGGCTGAAAACCTGAAATCTCTCATATAAAAGCTAGTATGCTCTAACAGCACTAAAATACACGGTTCTGCATAGAGAATAAATCCCCAGAAATATTATACAGCTAACCAAACACAGTGCCCTCTGAGACTCGACATAAACAAAATCCCCAATCTCCCAGCACAGCATCATAGGAACAGCACATAGAAACAACCTTGTACCTGGTCAAATCTTGTAGCAAAGAGATTGAGAGAGGTCACTATTCCGCCATTTGGGCCCAGCCCATATCTGAGGCTTCGTTTAGGAAAGCAGATGGTTATGCAGACCCCAGAGATTGTGTTTGCCAATTCTGATAACAGATGCACACTGGATACCTTGAGATCAAGAGACAATAGCCCTAATGCACAATTACATCTTCTAAGTCATTCAACAGGGTAACAAATACTCTCTGACCCAAACAGGTGCGATTGCCAGAAGGAAGAGGGGCTACAGGCTTCTCCTTGCCATTTTTGCTTTAACTGCAGAAGAACCAGCACTGACTCATAATATATTGTCTTTGTCTTTTTTATCTAGTCTCAACATCCAAACATGAGGCCAGACATCCTCCTTAGGCCCTTATTAACAACACACAGAAACTCCAGTAATGGCTAATAGATGCAGTGAAGTAAATAATGCACTTACAAATTTGAAATTTATATTTAGGATGTTTTGCTGGTAACCCCAAATCAAACAACAGCCAAAATCAAGAATCCTATTCCCCACAACCTTTTTTCTTGTCTAAAATATTAAATTTAAGAGTCATACCTGTAAGTCAAAACTAAAGATAGTATCGCCTTCATCTGCACAAGCAGAGACCAAGGACCTCCACAGCTTTCTGGAAGTGCGGCCTCTTTAGTGTAATGTTACTGTACTACAGTCACCAACACTGTGAGCAAACCCTCCAATGTCTCTGAGATTCAGAGAGACAACAGCACTTTGATTATGGTCAAATGGAAGAATGGTTTTCTCCAACTACCACATGCAAGTAGGAATTTCCATATTTGTTTATGGCAAATAAAATTAGACTAGTTAAAACACAGGGAAAAGGTTGCTGGCTTCCACAAAAAAAAAATAGAAGATACAAGTTCTTTAAAAGAACAACTGGAAAAAAAATCTGTGTGGGCAGAGTCCCTATTACTTGCAAAAACTTACTCTTAGGCAGAATCATTTTTAGCACAGGAGAAAATTACCTAAGAAGTGTCAAATCTTGTAGAACACGCATTCCTAACATCACATGCAAGAAATATACAGTCAAAACCTCTTGATCTTCATGCAACACTCTGCATTACTGCCATCCCCCCCACTTCCTGCCCCTTCATCACAGTGTGCATGAGACAGATTATTTTCAAAAACTTGACATTTCAAACATCATTATTTAGACAAAAAAAGGATACTGTTTCATTACTTCTTTGTACTTCACAGTGTCCCTGATATCTAGGGGTTAAAGAAATACAAGCAGTTTTCCAACCCCCAACTGGTCGCCATCAGCTAACAAAGCATACCTACCTATCTGCATTACTAGAGATCCAGCACTGAAAGAGATACTCCAATCATTCCTCTGATATCAGCAAAACAACTTGTGTACCCACACTGTCTTTCTTATCCTTTGGAGAGGCTGGCTGGCATACTTCACAGAGTGTAAGAGACAGGACTGTCACAAAACTAGGGATTGGAATGCTCTTTGGAATAGCTAAACATCAGATCTGTTCTATCGCTAAAGTATTTTCTCTAAAATTAGTGTCTTCTAAAGTGCTTTAATGCTGTTTGTTGGTAGCATATATAGATGTAGCGAAACAGATCAAGTCTGCTAATACTTTCATCACTGACAAAAAAAAATCCTCTAGAACCCAAACACTTCCAATCACACCAGATGATCTAAGAAATGTACAAACGCATTGGAAGAATGGCTTTGGTTCTAAAAATGCCCCTACTAACGACTGTTTGGAGAAAATAACTACAGCTTTAAAAACAAGTTCTCCTTGTACTAGAACTTGGACTCTCTTAAGGGAATACAAGCAGCCCAGCTGAACACCTCACACGTCCGCTTCCGCGAACCGGTCCTGTCTCCATTCATGGCCCCCCGTACATGCTCTCTCCTGGTGGACTCCAGGCCGCTCCTCCGGCCCGGGCCCACCCGTCCCGCACAGCGCAGCACTCACCGATGTTGGCGGGGAAAGGCAGGTTGTGCACAGCAGGGTCAAGGTTGATCACGTACGGAGGGCAGCGCTGCCCGTGAAGATGGGCGGCCAGGCGCTGCGGAGACGCGGGGAGGCGTCAGGCCCCGCTGGGCACTGGGGTAGCCTCGGGGGCAGCCGGCGACTCCCCG
>JAHLSL010012682.1:28060-58265 GCA_025920805.1 Petroica traversi
GAACGGGCGGCGAGCGGGACGCGCTCCGGGCTCCCAGGGAGCAGCGGTGGGAGCGGCTCCTTTCCCCCCAAAGGCCAGGCCGTCCCCCGAGGCCTCGGGCCGGGCCCGGTTTTGTTCGGCCCGGAACTGGGATCAGGGCGCCGGTGGTGCGCTTTGTCCGAAAGGTCTTCGTTTGCAGAAGGACGAGGTTCATAGAGTGTGCGGGTAGGAACAGGAGCGTGGGGCTGCAACAGGGAATTCCCCAAAGGATACTTAGCCCTCCCGCGCCTCGCGGGGTCAATCGGGGCCCGCAGGATGCCTGGTGTCCTTACTGGCATCTCCATCACCTCTAGTTTCCGTATCAGCCTCCTCACCTCGGGGAGTTTCTGTGCTGTGCTTATGCACCGTCTTGCCTGGATGGATGCTGTAGAGCAGCTTATCTCCAGCAGCAGCCGTGTTTCAGCTCACCGGAATGGCCCACCGTCCATGGGCAGACAGAATTCACCCACCACTCGCCGTCTTTTTAGGCTCTGGGCCGCTGTTTGACTTTTTCTCACCTGTGCAAGGAAGGTCACTTTTTTGTTTTTCTTATATACCGCCGTTGGGCTCTCCTGCATACATTAGGTCTGTGTTTAAGAAGGAAGTAAGCTGTATAAATGCAAAAACAGGCAGAGCTTAAACACCGTTTCTGTAGGGTTTGCTTCATGATTGCTGTTATTAGCTTTCAGAAAGGAAAGCCTGACAGATCATTTGTACTCGCCTTTTTTATTGCGGATCCTTAACTGCCATCTAAGTTCTTCATACTAATCTTCATTCTTTAGCAGAACTTTTTAGTTATAAAAATCTCATTAATCTTGAAACATATGCCATGTTTGTCAGTCAATTCGGTTCTTCTAATGGTAGATTAATGCAGTGAATTGCAACAGATTCTGCCTGCCTGTTTAATAATTTTTATCATTGTAACCACGTGGCCCTGATTTTTTTTCTGGCTGCTGTTTTGTGAGGTTTCTCCACGTTTCTCATGTGGGGATTTCCCAAACAATGCTGTTGACACTACTGTTTGGGTGTAGATAATACAAACACAAACATCCAATTTACTTTACTTCTGAAGGGGTCAAGATTTGATTCTGAAGTCATTGATCAAGCAGTTGTGAATTTCTCTCCTGCTGCTTCCCTAACATTTCCATGAGGAGACTCTGGGGCTGGAGGCCCAGGGAGAGCTTGACACTCCATAGGCACAGTTTAATCATCCATGTATTGATATCAGTGCTTGCTACTGAACTTCTTAACTGATGGTTTGGGTGTCTCTGTTGATAGCGTGCATCACATTTTTCTATAGAGAAGACAGGTAATTTAGCCATCTTTTTTTTCTTCTGTTTACTTTTTAAAAATTTTGTTTGTTTGTTTGTTTTGTTTCCTTGAATTTTTTGGGTTTTTCTTTTTGGGGTTTTATTTTTTTTAGTTGGTTGTTAGGTTTTTTTGAGTTGTTTTTTTTTTTTTTTGTTCTTCCAGTTTCTTAGCCAGCTCCTGTATGTGGAAAAATACTAACTTTGTTCCTTAGGTTACAGTTTCAGTATTATGTATACTTCGACTGGACAATGATTTTTATTTTCTAATCTGTACAGTTACTGTTTTTGTCCTGGGTTTTCTAATGAAGAATAGCATTGAGTCATGATTAGTATTTGGAAGATGGTGATAGTAAGTGATTGTCCACACACTCAGGGCAATGTACAGCAAATGAGTTGTTCACATAGACCTGGAAATGTATATTTAGATAGATTTGTTAAATTATGTGTCATAATAGGAGCATAATAAGTGACCAAAAAAACTTTGTTAAATAAGAAAAAGGATTCTGTGATGGGGATAAAGTGAACATTTGGGCAGCTGATGGAGTATGACAAAGTGTGATAAAAAATGAAAAGAGGGAATGAAGGAGACTAGAGACAGCATTCTTGGCAGAGAAAATGCAAGAATTACTTAATTAAGGAAAATTAAGTACTATATAAAAACTAGCAAATTAGTACCTGAAATATTTGTCATCATGTGGTAAAGTATAGACAGAAAACATATATGGGTGAATGTACTGGAGACAAAGAACACTCCATCACATCCCGTTGCAAGGGGAAAGATTGGCTTTCATATGGGGAGTGTGGAGGGGGCTCATCCCTGTTTTGATTCCAGTTCCAATTTTGCTGGAGTTGAAAAGGTTAAGCACTTCCAGTTGCAGAAACAGTGGTTTATTTTTCACAAGATGGTGTATGCATATCCTCAAAGTGCAGGTGATTGTGCTTGGCTGCATAGTGAAATGTGCTAGAAGAAAACAAATTATGCTGCTAATGTGAATTGTTCTGCCTTGTTAGGACACCAGGACTGGACATCATAGACAGCAGAAGCTCAAGAAGTCCTTGGGAAATAAAAAGTATGTGAATGTTTTTTTGTCTACTTTAACTGAGGGCAAGAAAAAGCTGAGGGAATCCTAGTGGGAAACTGTATCTGGTCTTTATGTAATATTCTGAATTTTAAGAACTGCAACAATTTTAATTAGTGTGTTGAGAGTCTTAGCTGACTTCGTGCATTGGTTTGTAGGAAAAGTGCTTTTCTGACATTTGAGTATGTATTAGCTTTCTTTTTTTTTAAGGATTTTTAACATTGTGAAGATAAATATTTTTAAGTCCAAGACTAATTGCTGCTCCAAAACCTATGGGTTTTGGGTGTGATTGCAGCTTAAAGACCTTAATTTGAGAATTCCTCTCCCCATGCTTCTGCAGTACCTCCTGAAATATAGTATGTAATGATCTAGCCTGGTGCCATCAGTGTCCCTCCTTATTAACTCGTGGTTTGATGTGTTAAAAGGTGGGCTCCACAGCTCAGAGTGTTACTAGAATGGCCCTGACAGTCATCACTCAAGTGATCTAGTTATTTCGGTTGTTAATTGTAGTCGCAATGGGTTACATTGCAAAATATTTCTGTTCCCTTTCTTTCCTCTTTACGTAAATGGTATTTCCCCAGAGAACAGATATTCTGTGTTTCTTTGACACCTCATTCAGTTTGCTGTCATCTACAGGAATGTAGATGTCCACGCATTTCAAGGCCTGAGAGAAATATTTTGGAACAGTGAAGCAAAGCTCCCTCTGATCTCTAGGAAAAAAAATTCAATGCTGCTGATCAGTCTAAAGTAGTCTTAATGTAGTGTAATTTGTAGGATATACTGGAAGATTGTCTTCATTGCTGAATGCCTCGCTAGTTAAAATTCTTACTGGGATTAAATCTTTAACTGCATAGTGCCAGCCCTGACTCTGGGAATAGAGACTGAAGGGGATCTTGCCTTTGTGGGATGGAAAATGGCTCATTTGTAATGATGAACTACAAAAATATTCTTATATTCCAAGAACAAATGTATATTTTTAAATTGAAATTCACTTGTGCCTTCTTCTAAAGTTGAAAGTTTGAGGTAGTAGGAATATTTTTTCTGTTCCTCTTGAGAGCTTACTAAGGTCTTTATTAAAAAGATGTACTGTAAAACAACACTGAGGACGTTTTATCTTGCTGCCACTTGACAGTTCTCAAAACTCAGGAAATTCAGGGAACTGTGAGATTAATTTTTAGAGTACTTGGGAAGATGAAAAGGATGTTGTCTGTCAAGTTTATTGTGATTGTGTGTATATGCATCCATATACAAGTATGCATCCATATACAAGTATGCATCCATATACATAGGAATTTAACTTGATGTTTTCCAGGTCTAAGCAACTTGAGGAGGTGGAAACTGCTGCTCTAGGAATGAACATGAACTGTGATGACACAGTCACCAACATTTCTTCTGCCTCACCGAAGGGAGGCCCAGTGAATGGGAGTGCAGAACCCAGAAGCAAGCGGACCATTCGCAGGCCTGCTTACTGGTTGGAAATGAGAGGAATGAAAAATGGTGTTAACAAATCTTCAGAAAAAAAAGGTATTTATCGCTGTTGGTCCAAGGCAAAACTGTTTTTCTCTCTGGATCTTTTATAAGAGATTAGTTTGCTTCTGAAAGACATGCTGTAGTTCAACTACAAATTTCAAGCTTGCTATTGCTGCTCATATATTAGAAGAAATGAACTTCCGCCACCGCACGAATATGGGTACAGTTCTCTGATGTTTGACGCAGTTCCTTTTGAGTGACTTGTCTGTTAAAATAATCATTCTGTGGGTGAACTCAGTTGTATCTGTAGAAGAGGTATGTATAAGAGTTACACCAATCATATCAGAAATACGCTTCAAGAGCTTTCAAAATCAAACCATCAGTACTAAAGATGTTGCAAAGGGGACCATTCAGCAGTACTTGGGATTAGACACAGCTTTTGTGGTTGGTAGATTATTATTTTTTTAAGAATATATTTATTTCTTTTATTTTCCCACATTTATCAGTTATAATTTTTGGAATTTGAATGGCTTAGGTCTTAGATTGTTGTAGGAACATTCAGATTTCCTGGCCTAGGACCTGTTTTCCAAACTTCTTGTGTGGCAGAGAGTCAAAACTTCAGTCTTCTTTAATGAACTTTCTTCTTACCTCTAAATCAGGATCCACATTCCATTCTGTTGGTAGCTTGATAGAAGCGAGATTGATGTAGCTTAACACGTCCAGGTCCAGTCAGTAGCAAGACTGAGTGTGTATTCCTGAGGAACAACCACAGACACAGAACATATGTAAATGAGCCACGCAGATCAGCATTCACACCAACATCACCAACAGCCTCCGTCTTTAAATACTCAATCTACTACGCACCTGACCTTTCCATCCCAGTCTCCTCAGTTGCTGGTGCATGGATGTACTGGCCCCTGAGGCCCACAGAGCTGTGCCAGTGGCGGGTGAAGACCTCCTTACAGACAGGCTCATACTCACAGACCCTGCTTGGTGTTGGACATGACAAGATTTGTATACTGACCAGTCACCTATTTACAAGCAGATGTTCTTTGCTATCCTCTAACACCTCTATTTTCCTACACTTGATCAACCCCAAATTGGGTCATTATCTCCCTTATCCTCCCTTTGATACCACTCCTAAACATCCCAGTCTTGTGTAATCCTGAATTGTTCTCCACTCAGATCCCAGGTGCTACGTAACCCTAGGCATTAACACCACGCTCTCCCTTTTCACTGTTCCCCCCTTCCAAAGGGTGCTTCAGAGAGGGGTTCTCACTGACTAATCCTTATGGGTCTCCTGGGGCAGACCCAGGAGGAAGCTGTCTGTTTGTTCAAGTCCATAATTGATCTTCCCTGCCTACCAGTGTGCTTCTGTACTCATCTGTATTTGTGGAGATAAGACTTTGATAGGCTTGGTAATATTCTGGGCAGGCATGATATTATTTGGTTTTTTCTATGCTCCTTTTTGTGTGAGGTTTTTATGATATAACCTAGCACCTTCCATCTCTCTTCCTGAGGATTATTTTTCCAGGCCATGCTCTGGCACTGTGTCTTCCATACCTGCTGTATCAGAAAACTGCAGGCTGTGGGGTGCCTAAATGTTGCTGAGTTAGAAGGCTGTGTCAAGTTCACTGGCGCCCAGGTGCCTCACAAGAACTACTTTATTTTGACTTAAGTATTGAATATGGGGATAAAACAGGGCAGCAGTAGACTCAAAGCTGCTATCCAAAGTGAATACTGAGACTGAAGCATATCTGTTCTTACTTACCAGGAGAAGTACTACTGAAAGGCAAGAGGAAATCTGAGCAAAGGGAAGGCAAAGATGTTAAAGACTCTCCCAAGAAGAAGCAGAAGATTTCGGGTAATACAAATAACTTGTATTTCCTAATTACAAGCCTCCAGGTACTTCAGACTTCTTCACCTAAATGACATCTTCTGGAGTCTTCAAACTCTATTTCTGATTCTGAATGTTTTGTTCTAGGAGACCATTGACTAGTGTCTGTTTAATTAGTGGGAGGTGATCTAATTTCAGTCTGTTGTAGAAGTCCAACAAAGTGAGGGAGGGAGGAAGGGAATTATGGGAAGTATAGGCCAGTCTGCATCATTTCAGTTTCCCAAAAGATTACTGACTAAATAATCAGATGCATTACTTGTAAACGTCTGGAGATTGAGTAGCTGATAACAGCAATATGGGTTTGTTGAGAAGAAATCAAACCCAAGCAATTTTCTTTTGCCACAAAGACCGAGGGAAAAATGCTTGACATCATAGGTATTTCATTCCTTTAAAAGGTTTGTCAATCAGTGGTTAGGTGCAAAAGAAGGTGTACAAATGGTGAAAGTAGGAGCAGGTGACACAGAAGTGTACATTTGCTGTCCAGTCTTGCAAGGATGAGGTTAGGAAAGCCAAGGCCGGCCTGGAGCTGAATATGGCAAGGGATATGAACAGCAACAAAAAAGGTTTCTACAAGTGTATGAACAGCAAAGGGAAGACCAGGGAAGGTATGAGTGCACTGCTCATCAGAGCAGGGGAGCTGGTGACAAATGACGTGGAAAAGGCTGAGGTACTCAGTGTTTCCTCTGCCTCGATCTTCATCAATTAAAGAAATCCTTCAAGAATCCCAGGAGCCTGAGACCAGACAGAGAGAAAGTCTGGAACAAGGAAGCCCTATACACAGTGAAGGAGGACAAGGTTAAGGCACTTAAACAAACTGGATTTACCAAATCGTTTGCTAGTAGTCAGGGTTAAGTGGGAAGCTCTGAGAGGACTGGAGGTTAGCCTGTCTAATACCCATCTGCAGGAAGGGCCAGAAGGAGGATCCAGGAAACTACACACCTGTTGCTCTGGCCTTAGTGCCGGGGAAAGTCATGAAGCAGATTATCTTGGGTACCATCATGTGGCATCCACAGAACAATGTGATGATCAGGCCCAGGCAGAATGGGTTTAGGAATGGCAGGTACTGCTTAACTAACCTGATGTCCTTGTATGACAAGGTGATGCACTTAATAGATGAGAGAAAGGCTATGGATGTTATTTACCTGGACTTAGTTAAGCCTTCTGACACCATTTCCCACATCATTCTTCTGAAGAGACTGGATGCTCATGGCTTGGACAGGTGCACTCTTTGCTGGCTAGGAAATTGACTCTATGGCTGAGCCTAAAGAGTCATGGGATATGGAGTGACATCCATCTGGGGCTGGTCACCAGTTGTCTTCTGCAGACCCCAGTATTAGGCCAGTCCCATTTAATATCTTTATTGATGATCTGGATGAGGGGATTGAGTGCACATTCAGTAAGTTTGCAGATGACTCCAAGTAGGGTACGTTGTGGATCTGCTGGAGACCAGGAATGCTCTCTAGAGGAAACAGGACAGGCTGGAATGATGGGTCAAGGCCAACAGTGGCAGGGTCAACAAGGCCAAGTACCAGGTCCTGCCTTTGGGGCACAACAACCCCATTAAGCAGTCCAGGCTGGGGCAGAGGAGCTGGAGAAAGCCCTGGAGTTGTTGGTCAACAGTGGCTCAACACAAACCCAGCTGTGCTCAGGTGGGCAAGAGGCCAGCCAGTAGCACCTGGATCATCCCAGCACTGGGGTGGCAGAAGTGCCATGGCAGTGGCCATCCCCTGTGCTATCACTGCTGGGGCACCTCCAGTGTTGGGGGTGGTTTTGGGCTCTTCCTGGCAGGAGAGACCTGGACGGGCTGGAGCGTGTCCAGAGAAGGGAACGGAGCTGGGAAGGGGTTGGAGCAGCAGGCGCGGCTGAGGGAGCTGGGAAAGGGGCTCAGCCTGGAGAAAAGGAGGCTCAGGGAAAACCTTCTCACTCTCTACAACTCCCTGACAGGATGGTGGAGCCAGGTGGAGGTCAGGCTATGCTTTCACGGAATGAGTGACAGGACAAGGGGAAATAGCCTCAAGTTGCACCAGGTTTAGATATTATACTGGGAGCAATTTTTTGCCCCAGAGGGCTGCGCAGCCATGGCACAGCTGCCCAGAGCAGTGGTAGAGACCCCATCCCTGGAGAAATTCGAAAGGCGTATGGATGTTGCATTTGTGGACACAAGTTAGCGTGGCCTTGGCAGTATTGGGGGAACAGTTGGACTTGGTGGGCTTACAGGGCTTTTCCAGCCAATACAATTTATGATTCTAAGTCCCATGGGGCCTGACAGGTTGCACTGAGTGCTGAGAGCTGGCTGATGTCATTGTGAGGCCACTCTCGATTATCTTTGAAAGGTCATGGTAACTGGCAGAGGTCCCTGGGGCCTGAAAGAGAGAAAATATCACTTGTACCTTCAAGAACAGAAAGAAGGAAGATCTGGGGAACTACAGACCAGTCAACCTCACTTCAGTCCCTGGAAAGCTGATGGAGAGAATCGTCCCGGAAAGCATTTCCAAATACATGAAGGACAAGATGGGAATTTGGAGTAGTCAGCGTGAATTCATGCAGGACAAATCACGCTTAAATCAACCTAATAGCCTTCTACAGTGAGGTCACAAGCTTGGTGAAATAGGAGCGTAGAATAATGGTTCACAGTCTTTCCCTATATTCAATTCTAACTATTGTTTTTGTCACCAAGGACTTGGAAGTGTGTAAACGGCACAAAGCTGAAAGTGACAGCAGGTGTATTGGAGAAAAGACTAGAAGTGAAAGTGGTCTTGACAATAGAGAAACTATTTAAAAATAGAACAGAAAACAGTGTAAAGTGAAAGATTATATAGTTTGGGAAGAAATACTATCACAGCTGAAAAACAAAGAACAGTCTACCAGGAGTCAGTGCTTCATAAGGGTATTCAAGGTCTGTAATAGGTCAACAGCTGACTAGGGACCAGCAGTTTCATAGTTGATTTTAAGAAGGCAGATGTTAGACTGAGAGCTTTGAGCTCTCAGGAATGTAGACTTCATGAAGTAATTAGACATGTGAATAGTTCTTTTGCTCCAGTGCAGGGTCATGCACAGAGTGCTGTTTCCAGGAGTAGGCACTGCAGTTCAGGAAATGTGTGGGTCAGCTGAAGAGGACAGGGAGATGAGAGGAAACAGCATAACCCCTACTGAAACAGTAAGTTTTTTACTCTGAAGAAGGCAGGAATGAGTAGAGAAATGAGACTCTCCGTTTTGGTTGTCATCAGATGGACTCAGCCAAACTGTGCATGGAGGATGTTTCAGTGTGAAGACTTCCCATCACCTGAGCTTTGTGTATGAACAACCATAGAGCTTACAAATATTTGGGTGGGACTACTGTCTGCCACTATAAATAGATTTTGAAAGGGAGTAGGAAACATAATCTTGACATTGCTTTAAAAAAATAAAAGCATTGAACATTTCTGAATAACTTTGAGATAGCAGCCTTCTAGCAAAAAAATCTACTTTTTATTGAAACAAAGCTAGCAGAACTGAATCTTCTGGCTTGTTGTGTTATAACAGGGAAAAAACAGCAAGCTGGAACAAAACAAAATTCCAGAACAAAAGACAACTGTGTTCAGAAAGAGCCAGAAACCTACAGCACAGGTAAGAAGAGGCAGTTGCTAAGAATTGTTTATGAAGCAGATAAAAGATAAATGTGATTCTAGCATGTGAAACTGAGCCACAGCTGTGTTTCTGGTGTTTCCATTCAGTGGTTCACTTTACTGTTGACAGGGAAGAGCTGGCTGTTTTTCTGGCACTGTGTCAGTACTGCAGAGCAGTACTGAAAGGACTGCACACTGCCTGAGTGTAGTTCCATGTGCTCTTGCCATTGTATAATGTAATAGTGAAGGGGGAATCTCTTTTAAACTGAACAAAAGCCTGTTAAAATAGTTGCATTATTAAACTCATGAAAATATTTATCGTTTTTAATCAGCAGAATATGTTTGCAGGAAAAGCTCTGTAGCTGTTGCTGCCAGATCACCTTTTCTGGGAACCAGAGACCCAAGCTGTCTGTCATAGAAAAACAAAATTCAGTGAGTGGAATGACTTGATATTTGTAGATCACAGCACTCATTAAACACTCCAGTTTTCTGCCAAGTGCTGTGTGATTCACAAACTTTTCCCCCAACCTCCTGGAGAGGGCCAGCCTGGGCCTGTTATTACTGGGAAAAGAGGAAAGCCTTTGGATCTTGTTATGGTAAGAATTCAGGCAGATAGCGGCAAAACCACTTTCTTCCCAGAACCCATTTCAGTAACTTATAATCCTTGTGAATTATGCCAGACTTTCACTTGGGATTTCACAAAGAGGCCAGAAACTTGAAACCATGCCACCCAGGGTGCTTTTCCCTGGCTGTTGAGTAACTTGACCTGGTGGTCTGTGACTGCTTTTACCATGAAAACGCTTTTGCCAAAAGAAAAGTTTCCTCAGCATGCTGAAGTAATTGTGCGACAGAAATTAACAAAGGAAAAAGGTCCACTGGTCAAGTAGAACGCTTCTTTCGAGGGAATGGTAGATTAAAGAGCGTTTGTAAAATGCTCTTTGAAAAGGAGTGATGTGTGCCTTGTGATATTGCATACCTAAAGCTATAAATGAGCTATACTTATTGAAGTGTAGTTGGACACAAGTTTTGTAGCATGTGACCTGTTTCTTTCTAGGGTTCACTGTGCCCATTAAAGGAGAAAACCAAGATCTCATGTTAGCACTTGTATTCTAAACATTGTGTTTTGACAGGTAGTATGGAAGAGCAGTGGTCTTTAGAGATTCAGGACAAAGGCCGAGTTACCTGTCCAACATGCCGGGCTGTGGTGAGAAAGACTGTAGAAGGACTGAAGAAACATATGGTAAATTGCAGGAAGGTAAGAACACAAGAAATGAGCAGTGGTTTCTTTACTCCTCTTCTGCTTACCAATAGAAATGCCTGCCTGTTTTGTGTTGTATTTAAAACCAGTTTCATCTCATCATCGTGTCCTTAAGCAAGAGTCCTTTATACATCTGTAAGAATAGTGCTTGGTGCTTCTTGCCTAGCCTTTTGCTGGAGGTTTGGGGTAGTGAACAAAGGTGTAGTTATTTCATTGTTCCACTAAATTTTAGACTCCATAAAATCTGTTTTTAGAAGACAGGCCCAAATAAATTGTTCTGCTCTCCTGCTCCTTTCCCCCAAAGAGTTTTCCACTGCTTTGGTTAATTTAGTTGCATGTACCATGTCCTTGTTTATTTCTAGGAAATGTTCACATGTCATCACTGTGGGAAGCAGCTGAAGTCTTTAGCAGGGATGAAATACCATGTCATGGCAGACCATAACAATCAGGTAACACAACTGCTGTGCATCTGAAACGCCTACGGGCCGAACAGGCTTTGGTCCTTGCTTGGTACACAGAAATACAGAGAAACTGAACATGGAGTGTTTTTTTCAATTGTTGTAGCTGTTCACATCTAGTCTAACTATCATTTTTCTGTGAGACTTGACATCTGAAAAACAGTAGAATGTTACCAGAGATGGTAGGCATGCAACATCACAGAAAGAGGGGATGAATTTCTATTCAGGCTGCAAATAAGACACACATAAAAGGCATTCCCAAAGAGAAGGAAAAAGATTGGACTGCAATTTTCAGTCCTTTGCTAGAAAGCAGGAGGTTTTTCTACATCTAGAGCAGACTAGATTTGATATAAAAAAGCTTCTTGTCTCTCTTTAGTGTAAAAATACTAATGCTACCATTTGCTTTTCCTCTTTGCTCTTACTTTGAAGAAGGCTATGTCTCCTGTTGTAGTTGTGAAGAATTAGAACTTCGAGAAGGTCATTTGGAAGTTTGAGTAAGGTTCAGATAATTCACTCTGAAATTTTTTGAACTATTCTAAATCTACCGCTGTATTAGTAAATGATGCAGGTGAAGGATAATGTTCTGGCCCTGAGGATTAGGTCTGTCACTCAGTTCTAACTTTTTACCCAGTCTACCTGTAATATTAGGTAACATAGGAAATAATACACAATAACCATCATAAAGACAATAAGGAGCTTGAGCTGTAGTTTAGCACAGATGAATAACTGTTACAAGCAATCTGCTTCATTTTTGTCAGGCTAAGTGGAAACAGTAGGACCAGTATGTTTCAGATGCATTATTTTCTGGTCAGTTTACTATTTTTAAAGATGATTCCTCTTTGGTTTAACCCCAGCCAGCAGCCAAGCTCCATGCAGCCCCTCGCTGTCTCCCCAACCCGCAGGATGGGGGAGAGAATCAAAGAGTAGAAGTGAGAAAACTCATGAGTTGATGTAAAGACAGTTCAGTCAATAAAGCAAAAGCCACCCGCACAAGCAAAGCCAAACAAGGAATTCATTCACCACTTTGGCAAGAAGGTCCGGGCACCTCCAGGACCACAGGGCTTCATCATGCATAATAGTGGCTTGGGACAACAAATGCCATCACTTCGAACGTCTACCCCCTTCCTCCTTCTTCCCCCAGCTTTATGTACTGAGCATGATACCATATGGTCTGGAATATCCTTGTGATCAGCTGGGGTTGGCTGTCCGAGATACGTTCCCTCCCAACTGCTTGTGCACCCCCAGGCCACTTGCTGGCAGAGCAGTATGAGGAAAGCCCTTAGTGCTGTGCAAGGGCTGCTCAGCAATAGCAAAACCATCTCTGTGCTGGTTTTGGCTGGGGTGACAATTGGTATGGGAACGTGTTTTGGATCTGTGCTGAGAACTGAGTTGATAGTGCAGATATATAAAGTGATCATTATAGTAAATACATGTCTGTAAAATCATAAGTTGCAGAGATTTAATTATTTTAGAAGCTTTCCTGCATTGGTGTGTTGAGTAGTGAATTTCCTGTGAGAAGAACTGTAAATACTTAGCATCCTGTGCTTGTCATTCATCTTTCTGCTGTGCTTTAGCCAGTTGTGAAGGAGGGAGAAGAATTGGATGAGCAGCTTGAGCGAGACCGCCTTCGGAAGGTTTTGAAGCGTATGGGAAAACTAAAGTGTACAAGGGAGGTAAGCTGCATTGTCCAAAGTGTGAATTAAACATCAGTGGATGCATAAACATAAAACATGAGTATGCTGTTTAGTGTGCTGTGGTGCTGGCCAAAGCGAGTTTTGTTTCAAGATCCCACCTGTACTTTTAAGACACAGTAGCATAGAACCATAGAATAGTTTGGGTTAAAAGAGACCTTTAATAGTCATTTCAATGCCAGTTCTTTGTTGCAGATTTTGTCTGTCTGAACAGAATAACATTAAAGTTTTCTACCTGCCTGTCTCTGCTTTCTCGGGAAAAGTGATAGTACTTTGGTCAGCAAACTGTGGATCCTGTACGCACTGGTTGTGTAATACTTTGAAGAACGGTTTTCTTTCATGTATTTTTCATTTGTGTTGACAGGGTTGCACAGGCAGCTTCACCAGCATAATGGGATACCTATATCATGTTAAAAAATGTGGAAAGGCTGCTTCCGAGCTGGAGAAAATGGCTATGAAGTGCCATCACTGTGGAAAAGCATACAGATCAAAGGCTGGACTTGTCTACCACCTCCGATCTAAGCATGGGCCGGTGAGTGCACCCTGCAGTGGTTATCAGGGAACTGTGATGGGACTTCAGCCACTCAGACTTGAGATATGTGTAGGCTTTTGTGTGCTAATTTAGTGGGTAATTACAGATCACAAATCTTTTCATTTTCCTGCCCCTGGATTAGTTTGTCCTTGATAGTTTCCTTCTAGCAGCAGCTGTTGCTTATCTGTGACTAGGATTAAGTTTTTAATAGTAAATCAGCACAGCAGCTAGTAGATGACCTGACTTTTGCTCTGTGAAAGAGTGATGCTAGTGTAATTTGTGAGGTGCTTTCCTTTGCTCTTAAAATACTCACCGTTGGAGCAGAACAAGCAGTGCTGTGCTTGTTGTCCATGAGTGTTTTACAGTGAACGATGGAATACCTTTCAAGCCTGGCAACTGTATGAAGCTCTCTGCCAGAGCGTCACTGCTGTGACCCCTGTGAGCAGACCTGGGATCTGTCTGACTAGTGGGATGCACTTCTGTCCTATATCTGTGACAGTGAACCATAGCTGCTGCAGCATATTTATGAGGGATTTGGCAAAACGTTTATTCCCAGTATTTAGCGTAACTGAAATAGGAAGGTAGTGAAGGACGCTCACCTTTATGGGCCTTCATTGCAGGTCACTTTCCTCCATGAGGAGCAAAGAACAGAGAACCTGAAAGAAATGAAACGGGAGCAAAATAACTCCGGCAGAGTTCAGAGGAGATCTGCAAAGGTGGCAATCTACTATCTCCATGAGCTGGCTGGAGAGGAGCTGGCCAAAGAGTGGCCCAAAAGAAAAGTTCTGCAGGACTTGATTCCAGATGACCGAAAGGTACAAGGCCTTAAAAATGCTTTATAGGGCTCAAGTTTATACCTCCGTATCGATGAGTCTTGTACTGTCTCCTACTCATGTTTATGGCACATGAAAAGCAATATGTTGTGGGGGGATCAGGCTCTGTTCTCTCTCGTCTTCGATTGCAATATTTCTGCAGCAGCAATTGCTGTGGTGTAAGTGCTGGAATTCTCAGTGGGCACAAGGAACGTGGGCAATTATGGGCATGATGTTGCTCACAGGTGATAGGCCCAAGATCACTCTTACCATGCTGTAAGGCCCCAGCAATCCTTCCAGTCTCTCATACATGCTGTGATATTTCACAGTGTTTTAGACTTCAGAGTTTCCAGGAGCATCTTTTAGACTGTGAGTGAAACCCAAGGGAAAATGATGCTTTATGATTTCAGCGGATTAAGTACATTTACAGGAATTGTTGTAGTCAAGGCAATGTGAAGTTCCAGATTCTGATATTGTGTAAGTTTTCCAGATTCAGTTATGTTTCTACAGAGTCGGTCAGACAGGAAAACATTGATTATTGGGAGTTAGTCTGTTAGAGTTGGAGAAGAGATAGCACTTCTGTCTCAGCTTGGAAGACGAAGAGACTTACTTGGCATTCTGCATAGCCAGCATTACTTCCAGTTCTCGATTCTGTCTTTGTCTCAGCTGAAATACACTCGTCCTGGACTGCCCACGTTTAGTCAAGATGTGCTGTGCAAATGGAAAACGGAGATAAAGATGTACCGAAGAGTCCACTGCCCAAATCAGGTAATCCCTAACTGTTTCTGAAGCTTCAGAGGGGACAGATTTCAGGTCTGTATGAATCAGCAGCTTCCCACAACTGTGAAACTGCAGTTGGTCTCTCTGTGGGAGACAAATCCTGCTCCATCTCAAGATGGTTGCTTAGTGTCATCAAGACCCTATTTTGTGTTGGGGATGTCTGGGGATGCTCCTTTTGTCCTTTGCATCAAAATGCCCTGGGGATGATCTTTTGGGGAATGTGTGTGAACACTTGAGAGCCAGTAACTTGGTGTCAGGCTGGTACAGTTTCCTCATCCAGATGGGCAGTTGTTCCATTTGGGAGTTTGAATAGTGGAAAAATAACAGGCCCCTGCCTTTCTATCTCAATCTAATTATAGCATGAAGGAGTAGAGGTGGAAATATAGGAGTAAAGAGACTTTGTCTGGCACAGCAATTAAGTTTTCTTCATTGCACTAGACCGGCTTTAAGACTTGTTCAACCTGGCCTTGAGCATTTCAGGAATGGGGCAGCCACAGCTTCTCTGGACAACCTCTGCCAGGGCCTCACTACTCTGACAGGGAAGAATTCCTTCCCTGTATCCCATCAAGCCCTGCCTTCTGGCAGTGGGAAGCCATTCCCCCTTGTCCTGTCATTCCAGATCCTTGTCCAAAGTCCATCTCCAGGTCTTTTGGACCCCTTTAGGTACTGGAAAGCTTAGTTTCTTACAATACCTTACAGCAATCACCAGTCAGATGCAGTGAGTACAAATGGCCCCGTTGGTGGAGGTGATGGTGGACGTCTCCATGTGATGCATGCTGTCGGAGAACCAAGGGTCAGTGGCAGCTGCCCTCTGGGTTTGGTGTATAGATAATGCCTTCCCCCTGTCGTACCCTACCCCCCCACCAACACCCTTTCCCCAGTATTCAGGCTGGGATCATTTTCAACTATCATAATTGCAGAACCATGTTGTATCTGGAGCTGTCTCCAGAGAGCAGCTGTCCTGTGTCACCAACCAGTAACCCAGTAGCATGTCTTGCTTCTCTCTCTTGTTCCAGGACCTGGGCTAAGGGCTGAGCACAATGTGGTACCCCAAGACTGATGGCTGAAGCTCCCCATGGGACAGGCCTGTAGAGCTGTCCTTTAACTGAGACCAGGGGTGTTGGGTGCTGTACTCCTGCTCTGGGCCACTAGAAACATGAGCAGTGCAGGAGGGAGACATGTCTTGTACCTGTCCCTGTGTGCTCTGTTTGAAATTTTTCTCTGCACTCCAGGCAGAAAGCAAACTATCATTTTAATCAAGCTGCTGACAAAACACGAGTGTAGCTGTTGCAGGAGTCTCCTTATTGTGTCCAAGTGTGCTCAGAAACTGGAAATATAAATACTAAACTTAATAAAAACTTAACTTTTCTAAAGGTCTTTTTACCAGAAGCTTTCTGGCTTTGTAGGATTGGTATCTGCCTCTCTCTTACCTCTCTTTTGCGCTTCTGGGATTGCCCTCCAGACACAGTAATGCTGTATTGTCCAGGAAGAAGTGATTTCCTGCTAGCATGTTGTTCACATGTTGTTTTTTTGTTTGTTTGTTTGTTTTTTTACTGTTTCAGGGTTGTGAATCTGTGTATGGCAGTGTCTCAGGACTCAAGTCTCACCTTGGCACATGTACCTTGGTTGGTAGCCTTCCTCTTAATAGCTCCACTGTCCTTGTCCCGCTGATAACCCTTTCTTCAAGCTCTTGTCCTGCCATCTGCTAATGTGAGATCCTCACAAGTTCATAGAAGGGTTTGGGTTGGAGGGGACATTAAAGATCACCTCATTCCAACCCCCAATTTACATGTTTCCCTATGTGCTAAAGAGGTTGCCGTTGCAAACAATACTTGAGACCAGGAGGAAGCGCCTTAATGGCATTCCTTTTAATGACACAGCAGTTCTATTTGTAGATTCACAGCTATAAGAGCAGTTTTTCCAGGTGCACTGCTGGAGACCTTATGGCATCTCAGAGAGCAGTACTATGCTTCATGGGCACAACTGCTCACTCATGTCAGTGCTCGTGTAAAGCTGTCTGGTATGGATGAGAGTTTCTAGTTTTTTTGTTGGGTTCTATCTGAGCAAGATTCAAATGAAATACATAGGTTTATCCTGGTCCAGCAACTCTTGATGGATTTCGGTTTTTTTGTTTGTTTTGATGCCAGGGAGACTTTGTGGCTGGTAAATACAAGTGTCTCCTGTGTGAGAAGGAGTTCATTTCAGAGAGTGGGGTCAAGTATCACATCAACTCTGTGCACGCTGAGGTAAGGCAGGCAGAGTGGAACCTCAAACCCCAGGTGTTGGAGGTGGGGAGAGTGTCTTAAGAAGAAAAGGATGGATATGTGCCCTGTTTTACTTTTTCCTTGCTCCCTGTTGGGAACAGGCTCCTCAAACTTAGCTGGTCTTACGTGTTAGTCCGGGAAGCAAGTGTTGTGTCATGTCACATGCCTTGTCCCAAGCTGCTGCAGTATTTCCTGTACCTTTAACTAGGCAAATGCCAAATCAAATCTGAATCCTCTGAGACAGAGTGACACTTGAGGAGACCCATCAAAAACAGCATTTGTTAGGCAAGTTGCCTTTCCATATCTCACATTTCAGGGGAACCTTGTCCCACAAGGCAGCTATATTGTAAGCCCTGATAGGCTTTATTTGGTATTTCCACCACCAATAGTACTAACCTTTTGCCTTCTAAACCTGCAGGACTGGTTTGATATGAATACAACGACCACCAAGAGCTTTGAGAAGCTGATGAAAATTCGCCAAAGGGAAGAGCAGAGGAAGCAACGGAAGAAACGTCCTTTGACCAGAGGCAAAAAGAAGAGAGCTGGCACCCTGGTTGCCAAGAAGCTCCCAGCTGTTGGAGTTGAAAAAATGAGAAGTAAGAGAGGTTGTCCACAGCGAGTGGACAATGAGAGTGCAAGCAGTGAGGAAGGGGCACCCCAAGTTGCACAGAGAGCTGAAGTTCCAAAAACCAGCCGCAAGCGAGGCCGAAGTAAATCCCTAGAAGATGAGAAGGAGTAATTTTAAAGCTTTTCAGTTACAAGCCCCACTTCTGTCAGGCTCATAACCCACAGCACTAATATAAGCAACTGAATATCTTTGGGACTGTGACTCAATTCTGCGGGTGACTTTGATACTGAAACTTCTGCATCTGGTCAGTTGTGAGGAATATAATCCAAAGCCATGGTGCAGAGGCTGCTTCTCCTGGTGTAGTTCCTTTGGACAGTGGCACTAACAGTGTAACCAGTGTGATTCCTGCTCTGGTTGCAGTCTCAGTTTGGTCATACTAGTTGCTTGTTTAGTGGTTTCCAGTACAGCAAGTGTCTGTTTTGTCGTCTTTATTGGATGGGTGAGATCAGGGTTCTTTTTTACAGTTCTTTTCGTAAGGGACTGACTAGCACAATATTTAGGTCTCTTCAAGGAGGAAATACTTTCTTGCGCAGAATGCACACAAACTAAACATGAAAACAGCGCTGTGCAGAATGCAAAGACTCCAGCTTGCCCTCTCACTCTCCTGTCTGTTGTCATCAAGGCTTCCACAAAAGAGACCTGCTCAGTGTTTGCTGTAGCCTGTTGCAAAAGGCTCTATTTCATTCACCAGTGTTTACGCTCAGCACCAAGACAGCAGCACATCTACTTGGAAGGGATGGAAAATCATTAATTACCCTTGTCAGGAGCCCACTGTTCCCCTGGCATCTATCTCCTGTAACGCTGGACATTAAAGATATGTGGAAAGTCTTCCAGTGCAGCAAGGAGTAAATGCTCTCAAGCTCTTCAGATTCACTGGCCTTTCAGAGCCGCCAGTAACTAATGTAACTGAGATGGCCTTTGTGTGCCCTCTGAAGCCCACTTGTTTCATACTCACCTGGGAAACATCCTGCAAGACAGTGCATGCCTACATGAGCAGCCAGCTAGTGCTGGCAGCAGGTTCCATGGAGCTGCCTTCCCAGTGTGTGGTTCTTTGTCATGCCAGTGCTCCCACAGTGTCCTTTTTCCCTGCTTGGCAGATACTACCTTCGTTGTCTTACATGACCTGTTTCTTTTCAGAATCATCTCTCTGTGCAAATGAGGTATATTAGCAGTGGCTTCCCTTTGTAGAAGAGGTTGAAAGAAGAGGGGTCATTATTTTAAGCCATGTGTTGGCATTGTCTCAGGATCATAAGGAATAGTATCTTCCTGTGCTCCATAAATCATAGAATGTTAAGGGATTGAAATGGACATTAAAGATCATTTAGTCTCACCCCTTCCCCACTGCCACGAGCAGGGACATGTCCCACTGGACCAGGTTGCTCAAGGCTTTATCCAGCCTGGCTTTGAACACTGCCAGGGTTGAGGCACCACAACCTCCCTGGGCAACTTCTTCCAGTATCTAAATGCAGCAGATGTCATAGAAACTAGCAGGAAGCAGCAGCACGGGCGGTCCTATTTTTCAAAGAATCAGTTCCCCAGAATCTCTATTACCTAAAGACCCACCGTACCAGAAAATTGCAAAATTTGCACTGACAGTTGCTGGTGCTGAAATTCACAGGGAAGTCATTGCAGTGTCTGGAGAACAGGCAGGTTTGTACGTGTGTATTCGTACCAGCGTGATCACATTGTTCTTGACGGGGGAGTACTGCAGGGTCAGGGTGGTCTCAAGAACTGCCTTTGAAACCAGGCAAGAGCTGTGCTGAAAGCAGACGTGCGGACTGTGCAAGTTGTGTAAAGTCTGCAGTGAGATGGGCAAGATCAAAAGACAACAAAATAAAATGTCACCGGTGCAAGAATGGGGTTTCTTGTCTGGTGTTCCTGGTACTATCCCTCCTTGCACAACGCACCCCAGCCTACCTGTGGGGTTGTCCTGCATGCTCTGGTGCTGTACAGTTGTCTTTGCGGTTGCTCCTCAGAACTCCACAGCGCTGTACTTGGAGCAAATGTTTACTACCTTCCCACTCAGTACAATAAACCCACAAATTAAAGAAGGTTTTTCATAATGGTTTTCAGTCTAGAGTCCTATTTTCTGTCATTTATGAGTTACTAACTAACCCTCTCTCTAGACATGGGTACTTTACATGGCCACCTAGATTTTGTAGTTACTTCAGTAACATACTCCTCCACATAACATGGCATGTGGAAAAAGAACATTCTCCAACACTCTATCCCTGTCCATCAACATTATAGCAGGTTGTTGGATTGGCTCAAGCTGGTATGAGGTGGTGTCATTGCTGCCAGTCCACTGCTTGTGAGGAGAGACATCTGTCTCAGAGCACCTACATCCTCCTGTAGCAGGGCTCAGGCAGCTGTACTCCACTGCTCTAGGGCAAGGAATTTAGCAGAGGGGCAGAATCACCTCCATCACCTGCTGTCCACACAGCTAGAGATACACCCCCGGACACTGGTGGTTTCTGGGCTGCCGGTGCACATGGCCAGGTTGTGTCCAATTTTGTTATCCTTAGGACCTTGTCCACCAGGTTGCTCTTCACCCATGGATTCCCCTGTTTGTTCTGGGTGACATCCTTCCCCTCCAGAAAATCAATTGCACTAAGTAGCTTGAATAAAGACATTACATAGCATGGGCAGCAGCCCTGGAGGAGCCCTGTCCACTGCCCTAGCAAACTGGTCCTTGCTGTTACCAATTCTACTTGAGCAAGTACATATTTAGAAAGAGATCCAGTTTTGAAGGAATCAGAAGTGATAAAAGAACTAGTCACTCAATACTTGTTGCAGTGATTCATTGTACTAAAAATGCTGTCTTCTCATCGGAACTTGTTTTCATTTCAGCCTCTGTATCCCATACTGCTGAGTCTTGGTAACTGAAAGAGCTTTATGGTATCAGAAATTTCTTTCTGCATATTTGTAGTCATAATTAAATCTATACATAATTTGCAGTATGAGCTAAAGAGGCTTGCTAGTCTCAGTCAAAACAGGTTTTACTCTTTTTTTTTTTTTTCTGCTGTGCATTCTTCTTTGCTGACATGTTATATATTGATTGGTGCATTTTTCAACTTTTAAGTCCAGAGAGATGAACCAGGAACCAGCTGCAGTTCGTCACAGTCTGGTTTATGTAAGATGCAGTGATAATAACCTTGCTCTGCTCTCACCTACCTCTTTTTGTCCTCAACTCCTTCACTGCACTGTTGATATTCACTTTTACCCTCTTAAGCACATTTTTCAGTTGCTCTGCAAATGCTTCTGAGGACCCATTTCTTCTGTTTCTAGAAACTCAACAGAGTTTAAGGCCAGACTGCACATGATGAACATGTTCTGAAACATTGTGGTGTATTTCACAGAACTACTGTAGCAGAGACCTTAATAACTATGTTTTGTACAGTAACTTTTCCAGAAAGCTTGGTTACGTAATCAATTTTTCATTGCTTTAATTTGTCATCAGCTTTTTTAATCTGCAGATTTTTTTTTGCAATTGTTACATAATTTCATTAACATTCTTGATAAAGATGTCAAATAGCTGTAGACTCTGGGATTCTCTAGGACAAATCCTTATTTACAATTACTTAATATCAAGCATTTAATATATTCCACGGATGCTTGTATAACATGTGGGGCCAAGAACAAGGCCTTAGAGAAATTTATGATGTCAACAGCTACTTTTACAAACACAGACTTTTAATTAATTAAAGAATAATGTTTACAGAAAACTCTTCTCTGTGAAAACTTCTTGTTTGGGTCTTACTTCTAATGCCATTTAATATCAATTATTGGCGTGTCTGGAAGATTTCAGACTAAACTGTACTTATACGTATCACACAGCTTGTCTTTTTTAAAGTACTGGAATGCTTGAATTTTGCTTTGGGGGCCCAGAGGGTGTTTCTTGGAGGAGGAGAGAGAATATATTTTGGTTTGGAAATTGTTCAGTTGTTTTGTTTTGTTTTTTCCTAATCCTCAAGGATTTCCCCACTGTTGCAAGATTTGTTAAAAGTCATTAATAATTCAGTACTTTTCAAGAGATCACTTACTATCCTTTCCTCCGAGTTATGCAATGCAGTAGCTTTAGAAAGGTTTTGATAATGCCAAAACGTCAACAAAAAAAAAAAAAAAAAAAAAAAAAAAAGGAGCTGTTCTGTTCAGAGGAAACTGACATGGGATGCACTTCACAGAGAGACATTCACTGCAGTTTGTCACTCCTGCTTGCATGGAACAGTCTGGTGCTGAGTATGGTATGCAAGAATGAAATCATTGCAGGCATCAGGTTGGGGTACATCCCATTAGTTTGTCATACCTCTCTTGGTAAGGACACCATACCTGGACCAGGCAAACTCTTCCATTGCTTCACTTGCCTTGGAGTGACATGACCTATAAATCACGTTTCCCTGAGCCCCTGCAGGTGTCTGGGAGCAGAGCAATGGCCTGGGACCAGCTCCTAGAGCAGTCTGGTCCTCAGTGCTTGTTTGGTGACCTTCACGGCAAGTGGAGGGTTAATGTCATCCTGGGATGCTGTGTGACTGATGCTGGTAATGAAACCAGCACTAAGCATGACACTATTTCTTGAAGCGTTGCTTGACTCTGAAAGCCAGCTGCCTTCAAAATTAAGTAGGTCAATCTCATCATTAAAATACAGTGGAGTGAGAGTGAGATTGGAGGGGGTGGTGGTTATATTGGACAGCTCTGCTGAGACATTAATTAGTGCAGTGTCCTCTTTTATGCATGCTGTATCAGGTCCAAAAACCCATCTGAATTACGCTCAAAGGTCTTCTAAATCAGAGGCTTTTGTTTTCAAAAAGTGCAGTTGCATTTCAGAAGCAAGCTTCTGTCTTTCTTTGGAAGCAGGTAACAAAAGCCAGATAGTTACTCAAACACAGCCTGCTTTGAACCATAGAATGACCATAACCAGACATGTGGTCCCAGTGACTGCCTGGGGAGACAGAGCCGAATTAAAGGTTAGGAAAACCACAAGCAGTGCCGTCAACTTTTTTTCCAGTTCTTCTTCATGGACATGGAGGCTCTTGGCCCTCTGCACCACTGCAGCAAGGGCTGGTCCCTCATCTGCTCTTGGCTGGCCCTGCTCCCACTGACCACAGCCCAGGCATTGCCACAGGCATTCAGTGCTGCCCTGGGCCAGGATGGGTGGTACCTGTGGTGCTGGTTTTGTGAGTGACTCCCTCACCTCATGGGAACCAGAGACCAGCCCATGCAGCAATAAGGGTTACTTGAAGGAGGAGGGCTCATATGCAAAGGAAGAAAGTGAATGGGAGACAGACTTCATCTTGGTAAAGAGGTAAACATCAAAAGAAGACTTTTCCACCCATAGAATCATGAAATGCTTTGGGTTGGAAGGGACCTTTAAATGTCAGCTAGGCTAAGGCCCTGCCATAAGCAGGATTGTCTTCTACTAGATTGGGTTGCTCAAAACCCCATCCAAGGTGATCTTGAGTGCTTCCAAGGGTGGAACACTCATCATGTCTCTGGGCAGCCTGTATGTGTATCTGTTCACATTCATTGTGAAAAACTTCTTCCTTAAATCTAACGTAATTGACTCTCCTTCAGTTTAAACCATCGCTCCTTTGTCCTGTTGTACCTACTAAATAGTCCATCCCCATCATTCTTGTAGGCTTCCTTTAGGCACTGGAAGGGGCTCCAAGGTTTCTCCAGCACCTCCTCTTCTCCAGACTGAACAGCCCCAGCGCTCCCAGCCTGTCTCCAGAGCAGAGTGGCTCCAGCCCTCAGAACATCTTTGTGCCCTCCTTTTTTCTCACCCCAGCAGCTCCATGTACTTCCTGTGCTGAGAACCTCAGAGCTGAATATCTTCAATTGATTTTGCTGCAGCTGCAACTGGAATTTCAAAAAAAAAATTTGACAAGGCCCTCGACCTCTTTAAAAAGAAAGACTGCCAAGCATTAAACAGGATGGTTGTCTTGTTGAGGGCTAGAGAAAACATTTGGAGGAGACATTTGGCATTTTCAGGGGAGTGAGGCCACTGGAGGACCCCTGAAGGGATCCACATTAACACTGGACTGTTCAAAATGTTTCCCTCATTTTGGAAGTAAATGAGCAGGGACTAAGGTCAGGTTTGAGGATTACACGGAGCAGTAAAAATTAAAAGGTAACCACAAAGAAGTCCTGAAACATCTTAGAGTACTGAGTGGTTGGGAGATGAAAGGGCAGATGAAATTCAGTGTTGTAAAATGAAAGGGCCCAAATAACATCTATATTTTGCCCTTGCAGCTCTTCAAATATGGTTTGCATAGGTGTTCAAAATGGGAATATCGTGAAAGCCTACAAAATTACTTCATCATTTCTTTCTGCTGAACTCTTTCCTCTTCAAAACATCTTGCCATGCTACATCAAATACCATCTTTCAAGATAAACTCCATCCACCCCGGCCCTGCCTCAGAACTGCTGCTGTGCAGAGCACAGGCAAAGCAGGGAGGATACTTGCAGCCTACATGCACTAGCTCCAGTGCTGCATCAGAGCCCACCTGCCTGCTGTAGGGACAGGTCACATCCCTGACGCAAGTGGCTGGCTCAAAGGTCTGAGGCTGATCTGCATAGCTCCCTCCAGATGGGGTGGCCGGATCCATGCCAAAAAACGTCTGGTCTCTAATGTCCCTGGCCACCTCTCATCACCAGCCACTTTGATGCCAGGACTACTGCAGAACGGTCCCTGAGCAGGAGAGGGCAGTTCCATGGCACCCCACCTCTGCCAGGCCTGGTGCACACATGGGGCTCTCCATCACACAGGCTGCCCAGTCAGTGCCTTGTCTCATGGGACTGTGCCATGGCTCTGACAGCTCCCTGCCATATGTCATGGAGTATAGGCATCACAAAGGGCTCCCCTCCTTCCCACACACCCTTGGCTCTGCACCTGGCCTTGTGGAACACTGCACAGCAGTGCAGGTGGACTCAGCACTGCACTGAGCACAGGCTGGGTGGCAAGCACGTGCTCTCCCATTTCTCCAGGAACTTCATTTCTGCTCCCAAATAATGGGAACAGTCATACAGCCAGCACAGCAAGCACAAGGAGCAGATCCCAGTACCAGTGATGCAGATGGCAAATTACTTTGGCCCTGTGAGAAGCAATATCAGGGAGAGGGTGTCAGGAGAATGGCAGCAAGACAGCTCTTGAGGTGGAGGAATGGCTGGAAACTAAATCAACATTCCCCAGTCTCACACTGGGAGGACAAGCAGCCCTGGTCTTTATGTGGGCCAGGCCAACATGAGCTGAAGTTCTACCCCAGACATGGAACAGGCCATTCCAGTCTCTGCAGCAGCCATGTATATGCTTGGCAGCTGTCAGGCATCTAAAGAGAAGCTGTCTGCACATCCCCCTCAGTTTCATAGTTTCTAGGCTAAACAACCCAGGCTAATTTAAGCTTTCACCAAAAGCTGCTTTGCCCAAAACTCCCTCTTAAGGGAGTTGTATTGGGCTTACATGTCAGGGTCTTGGAAGTGGGTGGGTTACAGGGATGGCTTCTGTGAGAAGCTTCTAGAAGCTTCCCCCATGTCCAGCAGAGTCAAAGCCAGCTGACCCCAAGACAGACCTGTCGTTGACCAAGGCAGAGCCCATCAGCAATGGTGGCAGTGCTTCTGGGATTTAAGAAGGGTGAAAACTGCATAGCATCAGCCAGAGAGAGGAGTGAGGGTATGTGAGAGCAATAGTCCGCAGCCCCCCAGGCCAATGCAGAAGGAATGAGAGGAGGTGCTCCAAGCGCTGGAGCAGGGATTCTTTTGTAGTTTGTGGGGTCCAGGGGTAGCAGGGATCCATCTACAGCACACAAAGATTCACATGGGAGCAGAGACCCACTTGCAGCCCATGGAGGAGTTCCTGTGAGAGCAGAGGAGGAGTGTGAGGACCCTCCCTCTGAGGAGGAAGTAGTGGCAGAGACGTGCTGTGACGAATTGATCCTGTTCCCTATACCACTGCACTGCTGAGGGGGAGGAGGGAGAGAACTGGACAGTGAAGCTAAGTTGGGGAAAAAGGATGGGTGGTGAGAAGACGGTTTTACAATTTGGTTTTATTTCTCATTACCCTACTTTGACTGGATTGGTAATAAATTAAAGTAATTTCCCAAAATTGAGTCTGTTTTGCCCATGACATGAACTGTGAGTGAGCTCTCCCTGTCCTCATCCCTATCCATGAGTGATTCATTATGTTTTCTTTTCCCTGCCCAGTTAAGGTGGGGGAGTGATGGGGCAGCTTTGATGAGCACCTGGTATCCGGCCAAGGTCATCCCAGTGAATTTTCCAGCCAATCCCAGGTGAGTTTTCTCCATCCCTGAAGACCAAGCCCCTGGCTGGACACTAAACCCAGAAGAGATACTAGTGCTAACTGGCAGAAGATCAGAGCCAGAGCAGGTTTCTGGCAGGCTGTATGCCCATTACAGAGGGGCATGACACCCCTTTTTGCATGGCAGCTGGTCACTACAGAGCAGCATCTGCCTTTGGGTTCAGTGCTTGCCCAGCACTCCCATCTCTTGATGAAGAGGGTTAGCTTTCCTGCCTCATGTTCAGTGTTTTGTGCTTTTATCTGGGTAATAAGAATAAACTTCTTTCCCAAGGGTGGGCTTTGATAGAGCTGCTCATCAACTTCCATCAGTTGTGTGTTCTCTGACCATGACAGTGCTGAACACTTGGGCTGTTGATACATATGCCAGATCACTTTTCACCTTTAGCAGGCTCTTGGCTTTGGTGGCTTCATGTAGTGTAAATGATCTGGGAAAGGGCTGAGTGGTAACGCTATTATGAATATATTGACACACATCTCAAACACCATATGCTGTCTAGTTGTCCCATATCAAAAGAGAAAAAAATAAATGATCAGCTGTGAAAGATGACCAGGGTCTGCTGTGTTGCAGATGGTGCAGTGCAGATAGATAGCAAACTGTTATTACTTGTTTCTTACAACAGAAGCTAGAAAGCGGCAGAAGAAGTAATTTGGCATCTGTCTAAATGCAACAGAATACTTTTCACATTGCACATAATTACACAGCAAAACTCTTGACTTCACAATACCCTTTATAATAAAAAGTATAAATATCTGTTCTCGGGCAGCACTGAATTCCCCAAATCCAATTATGCAGCAGATGATAAAAAGATGCCATCACAAAATAAATAAACAAACACAAACAGAGAATAAGGAATTATTAATGACTAGCGAGTATTAATGATTAGCAGATTGACTTTCCACATTTCATAAAGTTCATGAAATGTTGATAAAGTGCTGATATTCATAGCCTGTTCTTTGGCTGAGGACAATAGGGGACTTTCCTGTAGCAGCTTTTTAGAAAATGTCTGTAGTTTGCTGTACCTTTGCCCTCCATTATTATTATCATCACCACAGGGAATCAGTGTGTTATTTCCCACTTCCATGAGAGAGAAATGGAGGATAGAGAAGCCAGCACACAGGCAAGTCAAAGGGGATGGGAATGGACCCTCACAACAACTTTTGGACATTTCCTTTCAGTGAACATGGAGACAGTTAATGTGAAGGAGCAGTCTGGTGAGAGGACACAGTGGACAGGCACAGGGCTAGTTGGGAGACAGGGTCTGAGGGAGTGCAAGGGCAGGTCTGGCATTCACATCTTGCCCAGTCCTCCTCTAGGCCAGCCAGCAGCTGGTTGAAGGGCAATGCTCGCCCTGGAAAAGGCCATCTGTCACAGCTGCAGTTGCCAGCTGCTTCCATAGGCACAGCTAGGTCACAGCTGGCCATGGGAGGCTCTGGAGCATGAAAAGGGAGCAGACAGAATATGGGGGAAATAACTGCATGAGTTTTATGCGCTGGGGGGAACAGTTACATGGCTCCAGGACCCCCAGGTCAGGACCCAGCTCTTGCAGGTCATGTCGTGCTTTCATTAATCTGTGAATGCTTACCTCACAGTAGTTACAACCTAACTAAGGCTTAGATTAGGGACACAGAACCCATGCATCCTTTGTGGGTTTCATTTAATCAGTAACATTTATACTCTACAAAATATGCGGCATATTCTGCACAGGCATATCATCAATCCAAACCTTTCCCAGGGGCAGAGGTCAATTCCTGATGTGCTGGGAGTCCTTGCTGGTGTATTCCTCTGCTGGGCAGAGGAAGATGTCAGCAGGGCAATGTGATGCAGGTATAGGAAGCTCCTGCACCATGGGCAAGTCATTCTCTTGCTGCCAGCACCTCTCCCAGAACCTCACATTTGCTAGGAGCAACCAGCACCTCTCCTAGAACCTCATATTTGCTAGGAGCAGCCTAGGACTTTGGAGCCCACAGGCCAGGCTGCAGAGGTGAGGCTGGGATCTTGAGGCTGCTGCTGGATTTCCCCACTGAATTCTAAGTACAAAGCACTGCAAGGCATACAATACAATTTAGATGCATCAGTTCCTGATTAGTGATTGCAAATCTAATTTTGCCTGGCCAAAACCCCAAATACTTACATGATAATTAAATACGTGTGGAGAGTTTGCACTCTCAGTATTTATTATTTATAGACTGAACCCACAAAGGCAAATGCCATCACCTGCTCCTAAAGCACACCATGCACTCTGTGCACAGGCACTGAATTCCCAAGGTTGTCCTAAGTGGTACAGCATGTTCTTTCCCATATCCAGCACTGATCTGAAAGGTGTATGCGAAGCCTGGGAATGCCAGCCAGCCAACAGTGATGCCTAAAGTGATCGCACACAAAATTCCCCAATCACAGCATAATTCTCACCCTGTAAAAGCAATAGGACTGCAGCCTGGAGCACAGCGAAAGGACATAGAAACTGAGCCACTTTTAAGTAGTTTGGGGGAAGAATGCAGAATAAATTGTTCCACAGTTCTAACGGCCACCTGTTTCTGCTACCAAAAAAGTGGCATTACTCACTGATACCTGACACTGACAGCACTGAGCTTTTCAAATAACATGTCTGAGCACCTCTCTGCAGGCCAGAGCAGTGCTGGACCAGCCAGGGATCCTTGGCTGGTGGCAAAGACAGGTTATAGAGCAGTCAACTTTAACACAAATAGCTAACTCTGCAGTAATCAAGTGGTTCTCACAGTGACTAAGTGAGAGTGGACCTTGCAGTGAGGACATAACTGGCAAACTGTTCCTGAAAAAGCTCTTACAGTTACAGTTTTACAGTTGCCTGCTCTACCCCTAACTTTCCCGAAGTTCCCTCCCCATAATGCAGATAGAGGGAGAAGGAGCTTTGAAACAGGTCTCTGCTGGGAAAGCAATATCAAACTCACCCTCCTCCTGACCACGGTGGACTGCAGCAGCCATGATGCAGTGCTGGAAAGAGGCAGTCTCCTGATCTGCCAAGAACATCTGAAAAGCAGCATTGGACAACCCAGATGCGACCATCTTCATCACCTAACCTGTCATGCAGCTGCAGAGTTAATGTAAATTCTGACAGGCTTTAGGTTCCACTTAGCTGGAACTTGTCTCTTGCACATAGGCACTGCAGATTAAATTCTTTGCATGGCAGCATGACTACCCTGATCTTCCACAGCTCTCCCCAAAGCACAGACCAATTGCCTTATAAGTAAGAAAGACCTTTTGAAGTGACCAAGTAGAGACTTTTAGGGGTTCTAGAGCACTGAACTATGGATGTCTGTGCCCATATGTCTGCATACACGCATGCACAGACAGATGTACTTTTGCTGTGGGCTTACCTCATCCGCAGCATAGTCTAAGCTGCCATTTGGCTCCAGCTGCAGCCAAGGACATCAGCTGGACAGAGAGGAGCCGCAGGAGTCCCCAAGTCAGCCCTACTACAGCTAGACTGAGCCGTCTTAGCAGCCCCTTGGAATTATAGATTCCATCTTGGCTTGACTCCTCCTTTCAGTCTGCCCTGCCCACAGAAAGTAGTAGGTTACTGCTGTAAGGTAATAGAGGATGATTTGAGTTCATTTCCGTATTTCTCTACCACTTCATTAGGCACACCGAGCTTTGCCTTTCCTAGAGATGGGGCAGAGCCCATGCCTGTGTCTTCATGCACCCGAGGAGGAGCACACTGGAGAGTCAGAACACCCTCAGGTGCAGAGGAGCTGTGGCACTGTACTGGGGGCACCAGCCCGAACGTCAGCATCTGTCAGGGGCTAACATTCGTGACTTCAGCGCTGCTCGCTGCCATAGTCCGGCCGTGGGCCCACGGCCCAGGACAGCTGCCTACATGTGGAGCTTCCCGTGCTGGGGAGAGCGGGAGCTGCGGGTTACTGGGAGTACAGCATGGAAAGAGTTGGCACTGAGCGCTACAGCGGGGACAGCACGGGGAGAGGGGGCGCTCGGGGCTGCCGGGGGGGCAGCCTGCGGCGGGCCATTGGGGACTACGGCAGAACGATATCGGGAGCGGCGCCGGCGGCTTCGGGGGTCCGCTCACAGGGTGGGGGCGGTACTGGTGGTTTCGGGGT
>JAHLSL010012682.1:58665-76663 GCA_025920805.1 Petroica traversi
CCCCGGGAAGGGCATCGCGGCAGCAGTCGTGCCCCGGCGAGGGGAGGAGATACGGACGGAAGGCACAGGGGACTCGGACGCCGCGGCCCCCACCCCTGTGCCTTCCGACCGTATCGCCTCCCCTCGCCGGGGCACGACTGCTGCCGCGATGCCCTTCCCGGGGGCTCCCAAGGGCTCCCGCCGTGAGTGGGGCGCGGGTCGGAGTGGTTGCTCTGAGCCCCGCGGAGCGCGGCTCCCTCGTCCCGTCCTGCCCCGAGGGAGCTCCTGCCCTGGGCAGGGACACTCAGGGCTACAGCGGGCTGAGATCGGCCGGATGACGGAGATCCTGTCCCTTCCTGCCGCTGTTCGCAGGAACATCGAGCTCAGTGCACCCCAGACCCCGCTGTCCTTGTGTCCTTTGACTCGCCGGGATGGCCCGCTGCGAGCAGCCGCTTCCCGCGTCTGTTTACCCCTGGACAGGTTACTGAGATATTAAATCGAATTGCGAGTATCAGACGTGTTCTGCTACATTCTGCCGTGTTGCAAAACACGTACTGACGGATTCAGGAGGAGATGCAGTCAGAGGTGTTAAAAAGGGGCCACTTATTTTTAGATGTGCAGTCTGGTGCTTACTCCGTGCTGCAGCAGTAAGTTGGGCAAACATCTGGGTGCCCTTGAGCAGCAGCCCCAAGGGCATGGACCAGGGGACAGGGGTGGTCCACTCTCCGAATCACAGCAGGATGGGGAGGGCACCGGTGGAGCTGTGCCCCGTCCCTTTGCAGCACCACATCTGCCAGCATCCCTCGTGAAGGGTATCTGGTCCCTTTGCTGACCCATGGAGCCAGCATGCATGACTGGTCCCAAGTCCAGATGCCCACCGGCCATCCCTCCTACTGCTCACCGACCATCCTTCCCACTGCCCTCTGGTCATCTCTTCAACTGCCCAGTGGCCATCCCTCTCAGTGTCCAGCTATAGGCTACAGTGCTGCTGTCTCCTGTACACAGTCCTGCCCTTCCCACCTCTTAATCAGGCCCAAAAGGAGCACACTGCTGTACAGACAGGACAAAACCCATGCAAGGCCTTGAGTAAGTGACTGTGCTTTCTGTAGAGTTGCCCCTTTTGTAATATGGCTTTAATAAAAAGTGAAGCTGGATAATTTATTAGTGATGTAAAATCATTAGTGGTTAATGCATTGAGCAAAACAGTGGCACACTTTCCCTAGAGAGCCCAGCAGCATCTTGACTTTATAGCCAGAATGCATTGGCTTCAGAGAGCGTGCATTCTGGAGCCCTTGCATTCACAGACTTTTATGGCAACAGCTCTGGCTCAAGGCTGCACTGATCTCAGCTGCAGAGCAGGTTGGGCGGTATTAGATGCAATGTGGGGATTATACGCAAAGCTTTGTCCTTTGGAGGTCTTGTAACAACTTTGAGGTCTCATCTTGAATTTCATAGAGTCTTGAAATTGTATGGATTGGAAGAGACCTTAGAGCCCATCTCATTCCACCCCTTTTGTATGAGCAGGGACACCTTCCACTACACCAGGTTGCTCCAAGCCCCATCCAACCTGGTCTTAAACACTTCCACGAATGGGGCTGCCACAGCTTCTCTGGATAACCTGTTCCAGGGCCTCACCACCCGCACAATGAACAATTTCTTTCCAATATCCCATCTAACCCTGGCCCCTGGCAGTGAAAAGCCATCCCCTCCTTGTCCTGTTGCTTTGCCCAAAGTCTCTCTCCACCTCTCTTGGAGCCCCTTTAGGCACTGGAAAGGGCTCCAATATCTTATCAGAGCATTCTCTCCAGGGTGGACAACCTCAACTCTCTCAGCCTATCTCCAGGGCAGAGTTGATTTGGATTAAACATTGCTATGTGTGTATCTAAGGTGAACTTCTCAAGTTTTGACTTTGGAGGCTTCTTGTCTTGTTACTTCCTGAAGGGTTTGCAAATTCCATGTGCTTATTAATATATTTTCTGCAATTCATTCAGGGTCAAACTGCTTAAGGAACACTGGTTTTTCTAATGCAAAACTGTAGCCTGGACACCAGGTCTCCTGTCACACAGGCTCAAGGCTGCTGGCCTGGAGTCTGCACCTCGTGTGCCTACGTGTGAGGTCTGGTGCACTAAAAAGCTGTGTGCATGTGGGTCTGCTATGTCCCCATGCCCTCTCACCCTTCTGCTGCCACTGAGTGACAGTCCCTGCACAGGGCCCATGCAAGCTCTTTCTAAAGTTGGAACACTTGTCAGCCCTGTGTGGACTCAGCCGCATGGCTTGTGAATCGGTGCAGTGCCTTTGTTCTCAAATCATCAAATGACTCAGTCCCAGGGCAGTGTCTCAGCATTACCAGCCTGAAAACCTCACCTGGTACAGGCTGGGTGCTTCGCAGAAGCCTGGAAAATTCCTGAGCTGAGCTGAACAGGTGCTACAAACTCCATCCACAAACTTCTGTGTCGCAGAGATGTCAGACCCTGTCTTTAATTTCCTCACGTACACTTAAAGATTGGTAGTCAAACCGCCCCCATTGCACGTATTCAGCATTTTTCTAATTCTGTTAAATGTAGAGAAAGCTACCTAATTCATTTCTGTGGATGTATCCTGCAAAGCACCATGTCCTGTTCTTGTCCTGAGGCCAGCTGGCAGGGTCTGATAATATCCATAGTATTAAACTCATGAGTTCCAAAGAGGGAGGCACATTAGTGCTACCTGTGAGGAATGGTTTTTTGGCTCGTCCTAGCTCCCAAGCCATGCCCAAGAGTGGTTTGGGCACATATTGGCTGGTGCAGACCAAATCAGTTCTTGGACCAATCTCCACCACTGTAATGTTGGGCTGTTCTAACCCCATTATGTTTGCTAGCACAAAACTTGCTAACTAACTGACTAGTGGTAACCTAGGATAACAGTTCTCATGCTTGAAGACAAGCAGAAACATGCATCCCCCTGTACACCCACAGTTTGAAATGCCTGTGTCTGTGACAGTGCAAGGAGCAGTTGTTTGCTGGATGACAGGGTGCTGCCTGAGCTCGGCTGTTAGCAGCTGAGCAGCTGTGGCTGGGGCGGAAAACCAGACCAGGCTGGAAAATGGTCCAGGTCAAAAGGACCTGGGTGTGCTGATTGACAGCAGTTAAATGTGATCTGGCCAAGAAGGCTAAGAGCATCCTGGCTTGTGGCAGCAGGACCTGGACAGTGGTTTTCCCCCTCTTTGTGGGATAAAGGATGTTTGAATGTATCTTCGAATCCTTTCTAGTTTTCCAGACTCCTTTTCTGAAGGAGAGAAACAGAATCCTTGTTGTCCTTGTCTCTGATGACCCTCTCGCCTGGTGGTATGACAAACTTCTGGAGACACACTCAGTCCCAGGGTCTCACTTAGAATGTGTTTTCTGGGCTCTCCTCTCTGTTTTAATTGCCCATGGCAGACCACAACCCTGAATTTCCCAGAGTGGGAACCACAGTCTTCCTCTGGTTTGATCTGAAGCTAGGTATATTCAGATGTGAATGAATGCACTTAAATAGCTGGCCTGCAGAAATTTCCTTTCCTTGTCAGTCTGACTGGAGTTGTTGTTGGTGTCGTGATTGTCCTTTCTCTTGTTCTCAGGTGCCCCCTGGAACTCTTTTTGTGTATAAATCACAGCACTGACCCTGTAGCTTTAGCTGCTACACAGGCAGCTTGAAGAAGGGCACAGATAAACAGCAGCCTCAATGTCTTTCATGTGTTCCCACATCTAACTTCCAGACCAAATTTGTCTTTGTGTACAGGATTGTGTGGGTTCCTGCTGTGCTCTTAGTGCTGTGAAATCTCAGTGGTGATGGTAGAGACCATGGGTCAGTCAGGTCTGCTTTCCATAGAACAGCAATGGCCAATCATTGCTGCCAGCTTTGCAGCCGATGGCACTGCAGTGCTGGTGATGTCTAAGATTTTTAGCTTTTTATATTTTTCATATATTTGTGACTTTATAGATTGTTAAAGAATGGTTGTAGCTTCTAGTGGTTTTCCTATCTTTCTTCCCTACATTTAGAAACAATAAGTTAATCTTATAAACACATTCCTAAAAGTATTGTTTAGTCTTATTCCAAGAAGACAACCAGCTACAAGGATGTTCTGTTTTCCAACCAGAATCTGGACCAGGCATAACAGAAGTGGGGCAGAAGAAACTTCTGGACTCCTTCCAGTGTGGCAGGACCTCAGGAATTATTACCTAAACAAATAACATTTTAATTGGACAGTATATGATAAGTATACTAATCGCCTAACCTTATAAAAATTGTAGCATCACTATACCACATAAGATTTTCACCATCTTGTGTACCAGAAAGCTTTCAAGTAAAGGTTTGCTTATATATTCACTCTTAATGTTTTTGGGAAGATCTGTTCTCTTTTCTAGGCATCAATGGGACAGTCAGCTCTGCCTTCAGCATTGGCCTTTCCTCCATGCCCTGGAGCAAAGAGAAATGCCAGGCAGAGGAGAGAGCCAGATTGAGTCATAGTGTCTGTTTATTCCAAGGTGCCCCATTTTTCTGTCACAATCACTATATCATTGCTCTGTGTGGACTGCTTCCTACACAATTCTGGGTAGCATGCCAGGCATTTGTGGTGTGCGCATCCATGAGGCAACCCCAGAGCTCCTCATGCACACAGTGGGCAGCTGCCTGCCAGCTCAGGAATCACTGTGCTATGAGTGTGCTGCTGCTGGCAAGGCATCTGCTGTGCCACTCATCTCCTGGGGACAGGTTCACCAGGGAAGGTGCTTCCTGTAGCCCTAGGCAGCATGTGTTGGAAAGGCCCTATGGTGATGTGCAGGGCTGAGTGCCTGTTCTGAGACATCTTTTTTGCCTCTTTCCTGTGCCTCGCCTCGGTCCATGCCTGGCTCACCCAGACAGGCCACCGTCCCCTGTCAACGTGACTGTGACACAGCTGAAGGCAAACTCTGCCACAGTCTCCTGGGACGTACCAGAAGGAGACGTGGTCATCGGCTATGCCATTCTACAGCAGGTATCCAGGATCTGTCCCCAGGGGTCTGGGGACTCTGATTACCAGCATGCTCCTGTGTTGGTCCTTATGCCACTATCCGGGTCTCCTCTGGCATCTGCCTGAGGACATCTCTGCTGCTGAGCAGCCCTTGCCAAGGTGCCCCATCTGAGCCATCCATCCTGGTGGGAGGCAAAAGACTGGGCTGCACTAGGGGTAGTCCCTCCAATGGTTTCCCTTGGATTTCTCTAGGTAAGGATGGTGCTTCAGCCATGACATAACCCTCCTTTGCTTGCCTTGCTCCGCCTATGCAGCCCTGGGTGATGTTGTCTTCTCCAGGGAGGTACCTGGCTTGCAGGCCAAGCAGTCATGCTGAATAGGCAGTGCTGGCCAGTCTGGCCTACCATGGGTTGGATGGTTGCCTGGGAAGGGATGAGTGACGGCATAGCCCTGCAGCTGGGAGCCTGTGCCTGGTGCAGCTGGAAGCAGCCTCCCTGGGGTGACAGCTGTTCCCTTTGGCAGAGGCAGGACGGGCAGATGCAGCGCTTCATACGAGAGGTGAACACCACCAACCGCGCCTGTGTGCTGTGGGACCTGGCAGAGGATGCTGACTACATCATCCAGGTGCAGAGCATTGGCCTGTATGGGGAAAGCCAGGCTAGCAAGCGTGTCCATTTCCGCACCCTGAAGGAGACCGACCGCCTGCCTTCCAACAGCTCCAACCAAGGTGAGGCATCTCTTTCCAGCTCGCCCAGGTGCTGCTGGTGGGGTCACACCTGGAGCCTGTGCAGCAGACGGGCATGGATTCAGCAACCAGTGAGGAAGGTGCTGCCCTGAGCAGCAGGCTGCTGGGGACACAGAGGGGTGTACAGGCTGCTGTTGTGTCCACTATGTGTCCACAATAATATCCCCAAGCCATGGTTTGCAGCCCTCCTATCCCAGGTCTTGACATCTATTCAGCTAGGCAGACTGGCCAGGACAGCTGCTGGGGCCTGCCCAGCTGCCTTCCATAGGAAGCTAGTACTGAACAGACTCTTAGATCTTCCAATCTGCAGTCTACCAAAGGACAAATGAGAGCCCCATGGTTTCCTTTATTGCTCATATCGGTGTTGCCTTGCGGCTGCCTACATGCTGGTCCATGAGAGATAATCCAGGAATCCAAGAGAGATGGTGCCCATAGAGGACAGAGGAGTCTGTCTCCAGTACTAACTATGAGATGGGTGTTGAGTATGGCAGGGCAGGCAGATAGCTGACTTTCCCCAGAACGTCTGTGTTAAACTGACCTGGCCTGCCCTGGTCGCTGTGTAGAGAGACTTTAGTTATTACTGGCATGCATTTTACAGTCCCTACATGAACCCAAACAAGATGTTGGAATCCCTGATTACCTTAGTAGCAAGGATGGTTTATCTGACACAGGAAGGCCACTCATGTCCTCTCCCCAGACAGGATGTCATCCCCCACCCTTTCTTGTTTGGGGGAGGTGGGCTTCTCTCCTTTGGACTTTCTCAAATCCTCCAGTGTTGCTATTGTGGGAGAGTATCTGCTGCCAACCCTGCTTGGGGTCTCTTCTCTGCAGGTGACATCACTATGGAAGGGCTGGACAAAGACCGGCAGCTGCAGACAGGCGAGATTATTATCATTGTGGCTGTGCTGCTCATGTGGGCAGGTGAGTTCCACAAGCAGTGTTCTGGTAGGCTGGGGCAAAGGTGCAATCCATGGTTCACAAAGAGGATGTGGATCAAGACAGTGCAGAGGCACATTGCTGAGGGTCTGGCACCTAGTAAGTCTGTTGAGTCTCTGTAGGAGCTGGAGCCAGTGAAGTAAAAGGAGCAGCCACAACCACTGCTCAGCAGTAATGGTTATTAGATGTCATGACTGATAATACTGCTGCACTAGCTGGTAGAGTCTTCAGTCTGCTAAAGCTGTAGAGTGAGTGATTTGCTCCTGTACAGCACAAGTAAAGCCAGTGCTCCAGCAGGCAGCAGGCTGCCCTGGGAGCATGGGAGCCTAAGAGGTAGGTCAGCTCCTGAATGATCACATGCAGCCACTGTGAATGGGAAGTCGTTGATCCCTTGCTCCCTTCCCAGGAAATATGGATTTTGTAGTGGCATCTTGCAGAAATTTCTCCTTGCCCTGGCCTTGACACTTTTCTGGTGCACTGGAAGAAAATACAAGATGACTGCTGGTAGTTTACCCCTGGCACAGGTTGATGTGTCAGGATGCCAGCTGCGGGGAGGCAGGCCCAGTCTGTGTGTGCCTGTGTGTTATCACACACACACTGCGGGTTGAGTGAGTCCAGCATGATCACATTTGGCATCGCTCCAGACTCTTGTGTTGGGGTTCCCAGGTGTGGGACATGTTGCAAGAGATGTGTGCTGTGAAAGCATGAGAATGACTGACCCCACAGTCAGTTTGTACAGACAAAGACAAAAGTTGACTTTTGTGAGGGTCACAGGCACCAGCTCAGTAATTTTAATGCCTTGCTGAAGGCACTCCAAAACCCACGCAGCTGCCCACTGACTCCACTGTCCCTCTTTGAGTGCCTCAGCATCTGCCTTTGGTTAGTTAGTGCTGAGCATGTCATATGTGGCCCAATGGCCTTAGCCACATCCATGCCTGTCTGCCCAAGGAAATTGTCCTGGCCACACATGCAGAGGTACCTGGGGTGGTGCAGGCTGATGCAGGTGGAGGTGTGGGTGTGCAGCACTCTGAGGAGCCCTGGACACAACTGCTCTGCAGCTGGGATGCTGCGGGGACGGGAGGCAGAGGCGGCCAGTGTGAGGGAGTCTTTTATCCAATCTGTCTTTCGGCAGCGGTGATCGCCCTGTTCTGCAGACAATATGATATCATCAAGGATAATGACTCCAACAACAACAAGGAAAAGACAAAGCCATCCTCAGAGCATAGCACGCCAGAGCGACCAAGCGGAGGGCTGCTGCGGAGCAAGGTGAGTGGGGAGGGCTGGCAGGAGGGATGGCCTGTGGCATCTGCTGGGGCTTACAGCCTGCATAGATTCTGGCTCTCTCCAGAAATGGGAACACCCCAGCTTGTGGTCTCACTGTGGACTGAGGGCTTTTAGGGTGCAATGAGCCCTGGTCTCTTGGGCAGTGTGTGTGGCGCATGGGTGATTGCAGGAGAAACACTGGAAGAGGCAACATGATATAACAGCTGGGATAGCTCCTGCATTGCAGGGTGGTACCTGACCTCTGACTGTAACAAACCCTTCATCATATCCCTCCAAGGCACCTCTCCTGCACTGATGGACCAGTCTGGCTCCTGCCTGTTCAGGCAGGAGTGGACATACTAGGCAGCTGTTCAGCTGCACTGGTCTCCTCCTCTGGTTCCTGCAGCAAAGCAGGGTCTTAATGTAGATTTTTCTCTCATAGAAGAAATCTCCCTCAGTCAATATCATCGAGGTGTAAGTGCAGCACCAGCTCTGCTGTCTGGGATCTTGGGTGTCCTGCCAGAGCCAAAGCAGGCCTTGGAAGAAGAGGCAGCACCAGGCACCCGGCCTGGAACACAACATGTGACAGTCCACGTATCAGAACTCCTGCTTTCCTGAGGGCACCTGTCTGGGGATGTGCATGGAGCCAGCTCCCAAGCCATGCATGCAGAGCATGGCCCTGCACATCCCACACACCTGGTCCCCCTCCCCTCCCAGTGCAAAGCATGAAGATGAGGACAGGTGGGGAGCCACACCACCAGCTCGGGTGGCGGGGAGCCAAGGGGAGCAGAGAGGCTGATGCACTGGCCTGAGGGGAGGCCAAAACCCTGAGTGCAGCTGAGGCACTGGATGCCTGCCCAGCATCAAGGAGCAGACCTTGCTTTCAGCTGCCTGTTTGGCCTTGGGGGTTGCTTGCAGAGAGCAGAGAGCTGCTCCCCTCAGGGCCCCAGGGCTGAGGGAACAGAGTAGTACAGACATTGCCCCAGCACTGCCAGGAGAGCTGTGGCCAGGTGGTAGAAGGGTTTGTCTGTGGGGCTGGGCCCAGCCAGCACAGGGGATGAGTAGATTGCTGCTGGAGAATGGGGCTCCACTGCAGCCTGTCATGGCCGTGCAGGGGCTTCAAATTCTCTGTCTGCTGCAGAGGACTAAGACATGGGGGATAATGAGGAGCTAGTGCTGTCACAGTGCCTGGCCAGCCCACAGAGCCTGCTGGGGCAGGGAGTGCTGGTGGGAGCCCCAAAGAGCTGAGGGAGTGGGCAGTGTTGAGGGCATGGCTGTGGCTCTGTCGCCAGCAGGGCTCAGTGCTTGCACATTCAGGCTGTTTGAGGGGAGCTGCCAAGCACTTCTTGAGCAGCACAGGCACTGGGCTGCCTGGAGGAGACAATGTGGTGAGACCTGCAAGGTCTCAGTTGGAGGGAATGGGGTGAAACAAGGAGGCTCCCTGCTGCCCTGGCTGCTGCTCTCCCTCCATGCTGTGCTCTGAAGCCTGCCACAGACAGGCTCTGCAAGCCTGGACTCAAGCATCACAGGATCCAGCGTCTTCCAGGACTAAATCTCCCAGTAAAAGCACTTTCAGGACTTTTCCTTCCAGGTGCTGCTCAGCTCCTGCTGCAGGACTAGGCAGGGAAGGGATAGGATAAGTAACTCCTGTGGCAGGGTCTTTTCAATAAAAGCATCCTGGCTCAAAGGCAGCATCAGAGCTGCAGGTCTCGGTGTGTGTCCATGCATGCATACATGTACAAGGTCTTGAATGCATGTGTCCTGGCCCGTGGGAGATCTGTTCCTACATGCTGTGGAAGAGCTGGAGGTCCTCCTCCAGAGGGGTCACCTTTCAGCCCTCTGGCCCTTGAGGGAGAGCTGCTGCTGCAGACTGGGCCATGGGGTGCTCCTGGACCAGCTGCAGGCTGTCCCACTGAGAGGGACATTATGGCTGCTTCTCTGCAGACAGCAGAGACATCCCAGCAGCAGGGCCAAGAAAGGGGACAAGGTCTGACCCTGACAGCTGCTGGCTGGAGGGACCTGTGCTACTCCCTGCTCAGGTGAGGAGAGGGGTACCTGAGGAGCAAAAGCACCATGGCAGTGGGATGCAGCTGCTGCTGGGCTGTAACCTGGGCTGCAGGGACCATGGCCACAGCTCCAGAGCCATGTTTTGTCTGCTAGCTTTTTTTAAGGAGGTACGTTACAAAAACTATGGCTGTCAGGGAAATACAGGAGTTTCAAGGATGTTCTAGTGCCCTGGAAAAAGTTTAGAAGTTCTGACTTGGAATGTCATAGCAGACATGCCTGCTATCATGAGAGTTTTAGTCAGGCCAGAGACAAACACAAAGAATCAAAGGATCAGACTGTGTAGCAGAGGTGAGGAACTATGAAAAAAAAGTCAAAATGCAGTTTTTGACCAAATAAAAAAATGAACACAGAACTCGGACATTAAATGTAAAATCAAGGTGTGTTGTTGAGGAAAAAACCCTTTCCCTCTGAAAAAAAAATCCAAACAAACAAAAACAACAACAGAAAACAAACAAAAAACCACCACCAAAAAAACCAAACCCCAAGCCACCACTTCTCCGACTATGGCGCTGCAGGAGGGGGGAACTGCAGAGATGAGTGCTGGAAGGTGAAGGCCTGACAATGACCTGCTCACTCTAACAAGTTACATGTTGCTCTGTACTCCCAGCTGAGGGAGAAAAGGCATGAAACCACATTCAATATGCCAAACCACAACTGAAAAAAAACGTGCACAGCTCCTGATTGATCCATGGTACCCCAGGCTTCCCCAGTGCCTCTGGCACTTTGCTGGGAGTCTGGCCCTGCCACCCCAGCTGCAGGCAGCGATTGGTGCTCAGCTGGGCTGTCAGTGCCACCAGCCTGAGAAGGGCAGCTGTACCAAATGTGACAGGAACCCAGCAGTGAGGGCCTCGGCCAGAACACAGCTGCAAGCTGTCAATTGCCAGAGAAACGAGACATGCTGCAGCCTCCCCTGCTCCATCTGTGGAAGGAAACCAAGTGCATGGCTTGCCTCTGTAGAGGTCAGCTGGGGTGCAGCATGCAGAGACTTCAGAGAAGCTGGCACACAAGGGCTTGTGTCTGCCCTGGCTTCAGCATGGTCAGCATCAGCTCCTATCAGTGCAGGTGACATTCACAGGTGCTCAAGACACTAGTACAGCACAGCCTGAACCTGCTCCTCCCAAGTCACAAAGGCACGCTGGGCCCTGGCAGCCCTCAGCACACAAGGAACAGCTCTCTCTGAGCTCACTACCAAGGAAGATGTGGGAGTCCCAGACTCCATGAGCTTGGCGCACAGCAACCCTCACCAGAGGCAGTGCAGCAGACATGGTACCCTGCAGGCTTATGCATCCAGCACTCAAACCCAAATGACAACAGTAAAAAACTCAGTTTATTTCTCTATAAAGGCAGAGATTTCCTTTAAAAACCAGGTTGTTTCACTCGTGAGAGGGTATGGAGCTGAACTGCAGGGGCAAGGCCTTCATCACGCGCTGCTCCAGGCCAAGAGCTGTTGCTCCCTGAGGGTGTACACTGCCTACATCGGGCAGGCTCGGAGCACGTGGGGTGGTCCTGCGTGGCCTGGGACTTAGCAGAGCAAGGAGCATGGGTCCCCCAGCCCAAGCTGGGAGCAGCTGCAACTCGAGGCGGTTCATGCAGGCAGCACAGGACAAGGAGCAAGTGTTTCAGCCTGTGCACTCCATGGCAGCAGTGCCAGCAGCCCCCTTGCCAGGACAGCAGTGCCAGGGCAGGGGCAGGCACTGGCTGGCCCAGGTGCAGGCACAGGGTGAATCCTGAGTGGCTGGTCTGTTGTTGCAGAGATTTGGCTTAGCCCTGGAGAGTCCTGGGGCCAGCAGTCCTGGTGACAGGGCTGGGGGAGTCTCCAACACCTCCCAGCACTGTCCAGGTGTCTGGGGGTGGCCCCAGGCGGTAGCACAGTAGCTGTGCTGTAGGAGAGCTCATTTGGGGCACAAGAGGTGTTAATTCTGAAAGTGAGAGAAAGGAAGACATGAATCATAAAGCATACGACTGGGAGCCCATCACAGCCTGCAAGAAGAAGCAGACATTTCCAGGTGAGCATCAGCTCCCTCTTGCCTTACAGAGGACATGTTGGGGGATGAGCCAGTGCAGCACTGAAGGAACTTACCGGCTGGGCTGTGGGCTCCCCTTCCCAGCTCCTCCATGCTGCTTTGGAAGAGAACACAGCATCCATCATACCCCAAGCAAGGCCTCCTGAGAGACATGGCATGCTCATGACCATGACAAGGCAGGAATGATGCAGCAGCACCAGGGACTGGGAGTGCAGAAGGTCCTAAGCCCCCATTCTACCAAACTTCCTCCCCAGGCCAGCCTGTCCTGAGATTGCAAAGCCATATCTCCTTCACATCAGGAGCCCCATGTCCAAAGGGGTGTTGCTTCATTGGGCTACACATATAGCTCCAGTCTGTGCATGCACTGGTTCCCAGATGACACCAGCTCAGCCCAAGCTCAGACCTGCCAAACCCTAGCTGAATGCCTGCTGCCATGTACATGGAGAACAGACAGGATAGAATGAGCCTTTCAGGCCCATCACCAGCACTTCTGCAGACCTGCAGGTTAATCTACTGCTGCTGGACTGTTCCATCAGCTCCTCCTCAGCACGGGACACACACCATCAAGCTCAGCCCACAGTCCCAGTCCACACAGAAGTCAGTATGACCAGGCCTCCATCCTGCCCCCAGGGAAATCAGTGGGAGAAGAGGGACAACTCTGAGTCCCATTTGAGAGGCATGACTGGACAGGCTGGCCTCAGCAAAGACTCGCAGAAACAAAGTAAGAAACATCTCTGGGTGCATCCTGGGCATCAGCATCTGTCCCCCACATCTCTGCTGCAAAAGCTGGATTGCATGGTCTGTCCCTCCACCACTCAACCCTCTGTTCACTTGAGCTCTCAGCTGACAGAGGCAGAGAAAGAGCAGGAAGCTTCCCCCTTGGGTGCATGCAGCTCTCCTCCATGTGCCATGGCCCCAGCAGCTCCCCTTGCATGGGGCACAGAGAAGGAAACACGACAGGGTTCATCAGAGAGATCCCTGAATACAAGCAGCAGCTCACCACCTACCCAGATAAGGTTTCACTGACATTATCATCTTCCTCCTCCTCCTGCTCCTCCTGGCAAGCAAACAAACAAAAACCCACCATGACATCTCACTGCATGGGCAGGTCTCTGCCAGGACTGAGGCTGGGCTGCTCAGAACCCATCTGGCCCCTTCACAAGACAGTCACTCCCCAGGCACAGTACAAAGGTTTCCCATGGGCTGTGAGGGAAAGACTGGACTACTGAGCTGCCAGAATCCTCTGGGCCTGGGCACACAAGGACAGACAGGCCAGAGCTCCCTCCACATCCCCTCCAGGAGCAAAACCCTGAATGCAAACTATGAGCATGGAGCATGCTGACAGAGCTGCTGACACAGTGCACCTCTGTCCAGAGACAGTGGTGGGCCAGCAGACTGTGCAGATGGAGGGGCAGGCAGAGACTACCAGAAGCAGGCTGCACACAGGTACAATCCCAAGCACTGCCAGGCAGGACTCACACTAGAAGCATGAGGCCAAGGACCAAGCATCCAGAAGCTCTCAGGCAGGGACACAGTAAGATCAGCATGACAATGCTTCAATTGCTGTGGCCATGCAGGAGGTGCAGTGCAGATGGGCTGGGCTGAGCCTTCGGCCTTAGGTTGGTAGGATGATGATACAAGGATCCTCTCCTTCAGAGGCACCCCTCACCCCAGCCATGAAACCAGGTTTGCAGCCCAGGTCCCACTGTGTCAGGGCCAGCAGAGCAGGGTTGAGGCTGCAGCAGTGCTGGGCCTGACAGCAGAGCTCCTGGGGCACAGACACCAAGGAATTGCACCTGCTGTGTGCCCCACACAGCACAGTGCACCTCCTCACATTAGGGTGCCATGTGCAACGGGGGCTGTGCAGGTATCAACAGGGTTCTGTGAGGGCAAGAGCAGGGAGCTGCAGAAGGGTCACTCTGTATCTGCCCTAATTCCAGACAGCCCTGGGCATGGGCCTGACTTGCACATACTGTACCCCAAACTGGTGTCTGAAGGGAGCGCTCCCTGGGGGGGCTGGCTCACAGGGTCTGCCGGGCTCACTGCTCTCCAAGACACATGAAGGGTGAAGGGGCTGATCCTGCCTAGAGCCTGGGACAGGGCAAAAGCAGCAGAGTTAGTGCCTGCAACCTGCAGAAAGCCCAGCTGGGAATGTGCAGGCAGGATTGTGGGTGAGGAACAGGGAATTTCTGCTGTGCTGGCAGGAGGGTGCAAACAAGGGTGAGGGGTCACTGCTCAGGGCAGGTACTACCACACCCTGAGCTGGGCTACAGCTCAGCAATGCACAGCAGTTTTGCATTGAGAGCAGGTACACCTCCCACCCCACTCCAGCCACAGGTGGAGGAGTGGCAGAGAACACAACCACAAGGACAACACTCTCTGCCTGGTGTGTTTCACCAGTCAGGCAGCAATCCATCTCCCTCCACACAGCCCAGGACAGGGTCCCACACCAGAGACACCAATTCCAAGGCTATGCAGAGGGACACATCTGAGAAATTCCTCCTACCTGCATGTGTTGCTTCCCAGAGATCCAGTGCCATCTGAAAGGCCTGGGCCACAGTCAGAGTCACAGCCTGGGCCTGTGTACATGAACGAGAGGAAATGCCTGCTTCCACCTGGGCCCTCGATCCAGGATAACCCCACTGCCATGAAATCCAACCCCCAGCATTCCTTGCTTCCTTTCTCTGTAGAACACACAGATGGAAGGCCAGAGCTCAATTCTGTGTCTGTCTGCCCCTGGGGGCCAGTCACCCCCAAGAGCAGACCCTCAGGAACTGGGACAGGAAAACCCCCGTTGCTCACTCCTTGACTCTGCAGCACAGGACCACACCTGCTCCCTGGCTCCAAGTCCAGCTGAGGTTCACAGTGGTAATGGCTTTCTCTTGCTGAAGGGAAAGAAAGGAGGCCCTTGCTCCCACCCATACCTCACAGAGCCAAGAGCAGAAGGCAAGTGCTTACTATCTTCTTCTTGGGTGAGAGGAAGGCATGGCACTCCAGTGCCCCGCTCTCCTGGCTCTGGGCAACATAAGCAAAGACTTTGTTTTGCAGCTTGTCTGTTGTGCAGTAGGAAATCCTGTGGGCAGAAAGGAGGTGTCAGGACAATCCGGGAACTCAGCACAGGACTTATGCTGTACTCCCAGCACATCCGCAAGCACTGCTGACAACCTGAGGCTTTCACCTGCTCGAGCTGATCAGGCAGCCCAAACCCCCAGCAAGGGCCAGAGGCTGACTGGTACCTGCATCAGATAAGAGATCACTGCACCCATAGGAACTCCCTCCTGTGCAGTCCAAGTGTGCTCTGTAGTTTTCTGAAGGCCAGCTCAACTCAGTGTGTGAGCTCAAGCACTGGGACAAGAGGAGCAAAGGAGGGTGGGTGATTGCCTCCAAGGACACAGCTGGAGGCCAAGCAGAGGGATGGTCTGACCTGGCATATCAGCTCTGCTGTGCAGACCTACATTTTGCAGCAAAGAAACATCCTGTCTCTGGTTCCCATCTAGGCATCAGACTGCACACTTACTGCCCTCACACCCAGCACCCACAGACACCCAACTGAGCCAAAGAACAAGTGGCAGCAGGAGAAATCAACATCAGCTCCCATAGCAACTGCCTTTAGCCCGCCCAAGTAAGCTGCAGTTTCTGGCATCCTGCAGCCAGAAGGGTTGATCTCACAGCAGGTTAGGCAGACATGCAGTCCTGTCCTAACTGTGGGGCTTTCCTACCGCAAGCCTCAAAATCCTGCTGAGTGCCATAAGAGACAAGCAGGATACAGGGATATGATGGATGGGCTGATGAACCCAAGGCCACCCAGGACCCTGCCTACACTCAGCCTCAGGCAGTGCTGGGAGCATAGCAGAGAGAGGGCACAGGCCTCAGAGAGCCAAGGAAAGACCTAAGCTTGAAGGTGCTGCTCACAGAAGGCCCAGCCCTCCCTGCCTGCTCAACCTCCCAGCAGTGTACAGCTGGCTGCTGGGAACACCCAGCCCACACCCATGACATGCCCACCTGTAGATGGAGATGTTCTCCACCATCTCCTTGGTGTCTGCATCCTGCAGTGAGATGCCCCTTGGAGACACTGTCAGAATCACCTTCTGAAACTTGCGAGCTCCAACCCGTGCCTGGCAGTGGAAAAACACCAACAATCTCTGCAAACCTGGCAAGGGTCTTCACCTCACCCCCTTGCTAGAAGGAGCCCTGCAGACTCTGTACAGTATCACTCATTTGGATACTTGCTGCAAAGGCTCATGCTGTAGAGATGGAACAGCAGAGTCTGGCAATCAGGCATGCCCTGCACAGAACACTCTTCAAATCTGTTCACTGTACTGCCACATTCTCAGGAATGGACAGACCTCACCTCCCACAGTACTTCACCCTCCTCTCCATGCTGTGGCAGGCACAGCTCTGCTCCTAGCTGGGTTCAGGTGGCCAGGGCTGTCCTGCAGGAAGGCAGCTTCCCCACACCACACAGACAGACACCAGTAGCCTCCTGCATGCTACCCTCCTCTTGGGAAGGGCACAGTCCCACTGGAATTCAGGGCTAGGACACAGGCACTTCCCAGAGTCCAGGGGCTGCACTCCGACCCCAGCACATCAGGGTTGCAGGACTGGGTCTCACCGTGGCCACGATCCTGCGGATGGCAGCAGCAGCCATGTCTTCTCCTTTTGGTTTTTCTACCAGCGTCATGCCCAGATACTTGAGGGTGAAACACATCCCCTCAAGCAGTGGCTCCTGCATATCAGCCCAGCTCTCAGGAAGCTCTGCAAAGACAAAAGTCCTTAGAGGCCATGTGCCAGCAACCCCACAGCTGGTCCTGCCAGAGCCACCTCACCCATGGCTCCCAGCAGCAGTGTTGCTCCCTGCCTGCAGCAGGACACTCTCCTGGCTCTGTGACACTCTTATAAGAGAAACAGAAGGAGAGGGCAGTTCACCCTTGAAGCTTCAGTGCTCTAGCCCTGGAAGTCCAGGCTCTGTCAGGACAGACAGACAGCTCCTGCATATCTGCAGAGGGCTGGGGATGCTACAGCCCTCGTTGCTGCCTGCAAAAACTTTGCGTTCCTGGGTCTCATCCATTTAATTACAAATAAAATGTTCTCTGTGGTGCATCCATCTCAGCCACCTGAGTTGCTGGCACACGTGAAGAGCAGCAGCATTTACTGCTACACTCAGATCAAAATCCCCAGATTGCCCCAAGACAAGCAAAGCCAAATGCGTTGGAATCTCATTTGCAGCAGCAGGCTGCCAGGGCAGGGGCATCTTAGTCAGCACTTGTTATCCAGGCTGGGATGACTGGGAAGCAACTGCACCACAGAGATGCTTTGTTACGAAAGAGATGGGAATTGCCATGGTATGTACCGTTCACACTAAGCTAATACTTTTCAGGGTTATTTTCACCTCTTCCCTGGGATTTGCTCCATGAGCATTACTGGCACACTTGCAGAAGGGTCCAACTCATAATTGGAATAATCTGAACCCACAGGGAAATCAGGAGACCTTATTTGCATAGCATACTCTAGCACAAGTGAAAACTATCAGGGACCCTGCCTGGTGACATACAGGCACCAGTGACCTCCACCGCGGGCAGCAGAGCCCTGTGTCACCCCAAACTTGAGGACAGTGGATGTGTACCAGGGCTGCCGAGGCAAGCACTGCTGCTCCAGCAAAGCCTTGGATAGCTGACTGAGAACAGCCAGACCCCCTGTGCCACAGGCTGCCTGCAGGGTCATGGAATCATGAAGCGGTTTTTGTGGGAAAGGACCTTAAAGTTCATCCACAAAGCTCCTCTCCCCTTTTGCAGGCAGGGACACCTTCCACTAGATCAGGTTGCTTCAAACTCCGTCCAGCCTAGCCTAGCCTGTGTCCATGGGTCGGTGTCGGATCCTGCCGTGCCGCAGACAGCACGGGCTGGTCTGGCACAGTCGCAGAGGACCAGGCGCGGCGGCCCGAGGGGCCCGAAGCCCGCGGAGGCCGGGAGGTCCCCGGTGCAATCCTGCACGCGGGAAGAGGAGCGGCCGCAGGGCACA
>JAHLSL010012682.1:77063-116775 GCA_025920805.1 Petroica traversi
CCGACCTTCCTGTGGTCACACCGACCCTCTCCGCAGTACGGCAGGAAGAGCTACGTGGTCAAAGGCATGGCCTTCTCCCCGGACTCCACCAAACTGGCCATCGGGCAGACGGACAACATTGTCTACGTGTACAGGATCGGTGAGGAGTGGTGAGTTTGCGGTGGGGGTTCAGCACACTCCATTCCACCCTGCCATGGACTCCCTTAGCCTGATCCTCGCCCTGGGGCACGCGGCAGTGCCCGTCACCTGACCTGCAGGGACTCACACAGGTGTCCGTGGTGAGAAGCAGGTGAGGTTTCCTGCGCAGGGCCCTCGGGGAGCCGGGGCTATGCATGCAGCTAGTAGGAGCCTGTGCTGCCATTCTGTGTTACAGTTGTGGAGCTGAGGCACACGCTTGCCCCACTGCAGCCTCATTTGCTGGCAGTAGTTGTGCTTACTGTACTCAGAAAGGCAGTTCACCAGAATTTTGGAAGCTCAGAAGCTGGAGGTGTTTTTGATTTTTTGCTTAAAATTGTGGTAGACAAGCAGCATGTAAAACTTTTGTGGACTGTGTTTGGCAGTATCAAACCAGACTCCGTATAAACAGTAAGGGCATCAGAATGCATAGTGTTGCTGACAGTAAATTTTCTTTATATTTTTCTGCAGGGGTGACAAGAAGGTGATATGCAACAAGTTCATCCAAACGGTGAGACTCAGACTTTGGTTTGACTCCATTTTCTCTGGCATATGTAGGAAAAGACAATGAGAGGTCTCTCTGCTCATACTCACAGGTGTACTTGGCCAAACTGTACTTGACCTTTAAAGATCCTGAGAGAATTTCTAAATTCTGAGGTACATATTGCTCATCAAGCTTCAGAGGTGTCCTGATGCCTGGGTACAACACAGTAAATTGTTGAACGATCAATGCAATCAGTTGCAAAACTTTGGGGACTATTTTAGGCTTCAGTGGACAGACTGTTTTAAGGGAGTTGAAAGGGGAAAAATGCGAGACACTCAGAGCCCATTTTTCACAGATTGGCAACTCTAAACTCCAAAAGGCCTTATTAAACAAAATATAAAGTGTGAAGAATTTAAACTGTGTGATTTCCATGTGCCCAGTTGCCTCAGGTTTGTGATTTCTGTCTCGTTTGCTCCTTGGCCACCTTTATGTTCTGCTGCTCTAGTTCTGCCTGCCTGTGACATAGAGCAATCTGCCCAGTAAGTGTTTGCTAAGGATTGCTCTGAGATCTGTCTGGAAAAGGCAAAGATGTTATGAATTCCTTGCACAGAAAGCCTCAGAGTGAGAAAACGCCATGCACTGAATACTTCTACTCTCAGAGGCAAAAGTCCAATAGCTGCTCAAGGCTTTTCAAGCAAGTGCCATCACCCTGTATTCTGTGTGTCACCAAAAAAGTTCTCTACAGGGTAGGAAGAATCATCCTTCATAGCCAAATCCCCAAAAAAACATAGACACAGAGCTTCTCCTGATGGAGTTGCTGGAGTCTCTGTGCTAGCCTTTGCCAAGGTATCTCTCAGGTGAAGGGCAGCCTCAGCCTCTGTGTTGAAAGGTTATATCTCAGAGCTGGGTCAGGGTCTACCACTGGCTGCTCTGACTGCTCTGGGGAGCCTGGGAATTCTGTGTCTCTGGTGACAGGAAAGCTGCTGATCAGCCTTTGTTACTCTGTGGTGGAGCTGCTACACTGAATGGTCATGAGAAAAGAGTGTCATGAGGAGAAGAGAGCAACAGAAGCTTGGTGTCCATTTGTCCCTTTCCTGAACAGGGTGGCTATCCCAGGTAGATCTCAAGAGCTCTCCTTTAGCCTCCCTGGAGAGCTCTTTCGTTGTGTACTGTTGCTGCCTGCCCTTCCAGCTGCCAGCCTGGTGGGGGCCTGTTTGCCTCTCACAAGCTCAGATGCTGTGCATGGGACATGTACAGGTTTTTGTATTTTCGATGTAGAAATTCAGTGGTTTTTTTCTCTTATTCTCTCATTTCCCCATGCCTTTTCTACCATTTGTAAAACAATAAATCTTTTATTTTTTTCAGGTGCTATATGTCTGGGGTTTTACCACAGTGTCTGGCTTTCTTCTGTAACTAAATATTGTTACTTACAATTTTTTTATATGTTCAGTCAATATGAGAGGTCATTTATTGAGCCCTTTCCATCTCCTGCCACAGGGCCCTCATATACAGAGTGATCACAGTGTGTAATCACACTGGCAAGCCAAGCCTCCTGCTTGAGGGGTGGGAGGATAAACAATGAGCACATCACCACTGTATGAGGCTTGTTCCCAAGCGTTTGTTGTGTTGCACTAGAAAACAAGAGTCTGTCAGATAATGAGGGAAATACACAAATTCCTGGGAAACAGGGGTAATGAAAATGGGTCACTGGTCATTGGTTGGACATTTAAGTTATGAACAGTTTGGTTACCTTGGGGCATTTTGTTGTCTGCTTGCAGCTGTGTTTGCTGATATGGATGATCAGAGCAGGGATAGAAGATGAGATGGATAAATGAGGGTGTATATGTATCTTAAGCAGTCCCAGATTCTTAAAATGGGACAGAAAGCCAGTGAGGCTGGTGCTGGTGGCACAGTGCCAAACACCAGCCTTCTTACTGACTAGAGTTCTGCAGGGTAGATGTGAAGGGCTATCATGAACTTTCTTGGCCCTCTCTTACAGTTGGGTTTTGTGGTCAGCTTTATTCATCCTGACCTCACCTCAGATTTTGAGAATACCTTTGTTTTGGATTTAATGAGCCTGTTTCTACCTGGCCTACTTGGTAGCATCTAATAACCATCTCTTTTGTCAGTGATAAAATAAAGACTATTTCTTACTCATCAAATAAAGATCCATCAGACAAGTATTCTCATAGTTATTACAGAAGTTGACACAGTCAAATTATTTTTATATTCTATACTTGTTTGAGAAACCTTTTAAAATAGCCATGGTTTTACACAATCACCAATAGCACGTGGCAAGCCAAGCACCAAGTACCTCAGTAAGTAATACTCTCAAAAGAGCTCCAAACTGAGCATATCTGTAAAATTTTGCTGCACTCCCATAGTTGCCTGAGCTCAATTACTTTGCCCCAGCTCACTAGATAATAATGTAGTTTAATTTTCAGCTACTGTAAGGCCTGTCCAAATGCCTCATCTCTCCTGCCTGAGTAGTGTCTGTTCATGAACTATTTTAGGTGACAATGGGGCAGGAAGCTGAGTAGGATGGAGCTCTTACCTCTCTTTTTGCCTCCTCCTTTGCAGAGTGCTGTGACGTGCTTATTGTGGCCAGCAGAGAATGTCATTGTCTTTGGTCTTGCTGAAGGAAAGGTAGGGAAACTTGTTATATGTGCGACTTTCTTTCCATTGCTGTGTCTGCCAGGGTCTGGAGGCAGCTGGTCTGCGGGGTAAGAGCCATCACTGTGTGCCACAATAATAGCAACAGAGGGATTACACCATGGACTTGAATTTTCTGGTTCCCAGTTAGTCCTTGGAGGTTCTACTGGATCATTTGGATCTTTCTCCAAACCTTTTTAGAAATGTGGAAATGGGACTCCAACTTTTCTACTTCTACAACCTACTGGAAGGCAATGAGCTTTCTGTGATTTTTTTTTTTTTTTACTGGTCATGAACTGGGAAAGCTATGGGAATGTTACACTGTGGTAGATCCACATTCTACAGACCAAAGCAACACCGATCATTTTCTCTTTCTCAGGTTCGTTTGGCAAATACAAAGAACAACAAGTCTTCCACCATTTATGGGACAGATTCCTATGTGGTCTCACTAACTTCCAAGTGAGTATGGCGTTGCTTTGGCCTGCCCTGCTTTGACTCAGTCAAAGCACCTGCTGCTGGCTTGGCGTAACTGGCCAGTGTGGGAGGTTGCCAGTGTCCTTTTGCTGTCAGTTACTTGTCAAGGTAATAACATACTGTGCTCTCCAGAAGGAATTCCTTCCTAAAATCTGTTACCTGGCTGTGCCACACTGGTAGTCTGGTTGTTCCTCAAACACAGTTGAGGATGAAAGTTTCCATGAGCTTTCTTATATACATTGATGTATTTGAATCTGTGGCTTTATAAGGATTACGTTTGTCAGCTTCATCTAGCTAATAACTAACATTAATCATGTTTAAGGGTTAAAAAAGTAAGAATATTCTGCCAGATAAAACTCTTTCCAAGGCTGTAATTAGGAAAATAGCCATGAAGTACAATTTAAAATTATTTTAATTAATAAGATTTCATTTTAACTATTGTAGTATTCTTTACCTAAAAGAAATTAAGATGTGTCATGGTCCTTGGAGTGGAATTTTCACTAAGTGCTGTCATTCTGGTGACAGATACATGATTGCTACAGTGTCCATAGAATTTGTATTCTGTTCTTGCATCTTCTAATCTTCATTAAAAAGTGTTTTTCTGGGTACGTGATCTTCAGCCTCTTTCTTCTTCCTTGCTCTCTTCTCCCTGCTTGTGTCCAGAAGTAGAAGACATTAATGCTGTAAAAAATGGACTTAGGCCTGGAGCTTTTGTCCAGGTTTTTTTTTGTCGACATCGTGTTTCTTTTAGGGATTCCCAGTATCATAAAATCCAGCCTTACTTCTGGAACAGTTCCAGTGCAAGAGCTGTTTTATACACTTTGCTGTAATCACTTATGAGCAGAGTCATTATTTCACTGAAGGTCACATAGCTTCTCTGGGCTTTAGTAATACAGAAAGTTGTTTATTGTGATTTTACATGATGAATATACTTAACTGGTCACTCTCCTTTCCACTCTTGCTCTGTTGTCTGCTTTGCTTTTACAGACACTGGCACAGGTACTCAATATTTTCTTTGTCTTTAGGGAAGGTTCCTTTGGTGAGGAATCAATCCTCTGATCAGCAATGACCATGGGAATGGCTGCTCTGGGCAGGGAGATATATATATATATATATATATATAAAGGTGCAAGTCTTACTGCAACATTGCATTATCCTGTCTGTGTTTTTCTGCAGTGTGTCAGGGAGGGGAATCCTGTCTGGCCATGCAGATGGAACTATCGTGCGCTTCTTCTTTAATGATGAGGGCTCAGGTGAATCACAGGTATCAAAGATTCTTTTTCAGTGAGCAAAATTCCTGTTTGCACAGCATGCTTCCCAGCTCCAGAGCTCTGGAATGGGATTAAGCTGTGGGGGGAGGGCAAGCCTGGAGAGGAGCTGCAGGCTTGCTGGCAAGGGTTTTGGGAAGCATTGATGGAGGCAAAACAGTGACTAGATGCTTTGGAATACACTGAGGGCAGTGGTAAGGGGGAAATTCATGTTTTTGTATAGGAGGCATAAGACCGTTCAGGTGTCTAGAAGGATCTGATGTTCAAGTGTCCAGGAGAATGATGCTTGAAGATGTAGGGTTCCATAGAGTGATTATACACTAAGCAGTGTGTAGTTACCATAGTTAATGTTGAATCTCAGGCTCACATTTTGTTCTTACCAGCATTTCTCCTGAGCCTCCTGCTCCTCTGCTCCAGGGGTCTCTCTGTGCTTCAGGCCATGGTGAAGGGGATGCTGTTCTCAGGTCTTTTCTCTCCCACTGAAGCAGTTTTAGCATGGCTGCTCTCTGCCAGGATGTCCTGAAAGTCCATCTGTACTCTGCCGTGTTGGAAGTTCAATCCCAGTCTAGTTAATGGTGTCAGCGTTCTTACTGGCATCAGAATTCTTCTCTCACAGTTAAATTAATGTAATAGTTGATACATCTCTCAGTTCATGTTTCTGTCTTCCTTCAGACTAGGCAGGCAGACAAAGCTGCCCTCATGAACTGGGCTTTACAGAAGGTCCCATACTGGTCCCACTGGGATAACTGAGTACAGAGGCCAGCTGGGGGTTGGGGTCATTCATGTGTTCTTTGTCTATTATAGGGTAAGTTGGTGGTGCATCCCTGTCCTCCTTATGCCCTTGCCTGGGCTTCCAACAGCATTGTGGCTGCAGGCTGTGACAAGAAGATTGTCGCTTATGGGAAGGAAGGCAGTGTGATTCAAACCTTTGACTACAGCCGGGACTTGACGGAGAAGGAATTCACCACAGCCACCACCAGTCCCAGTGGCCAGTCCATTGTTATTGGCAGCTATGACAGGTACCATGTACCTTATGGAGAATTCTCCCCTATACAGTCCTTCCTTTGTCAGCTGCACACAGTTTCTAATGTCTCTCTTATCTCCTGTCTCTCACAGGTTACGGGTTCTGAACTGGAGCCCACGCCGCAGTGCCTGGGAGGAAGGCAAGCCCAAAGAAATAGCTCACCTATACACCATCACAGCTTTGGCATGGAAGAGGGATGGCTCACGGATCTGTGCGGTTTGTATCATCAGTCAGGAGGCCTGAGCCCTCAAGTCCCACACCAGGGTCAGCCTTAATGCATGTTTGTGCATGGGAACAAAGTGATGTGGTACCGGGATGGCTTTGAACATGGTCATGCTGATGTGGTCACACTGTTGCCCAGGGGTTCAGTGCAGATGCTGAGGCAAAGACCTTTTGCTAGGGAACTGCTGCAGTGGGGTGTGCGAGTGTGAAGCTGTAAACCCTTGTGGCTGTTGGTGTGATGGCTCGCTGGTTGCAGCAGCCCTTTTCTCAGAAGCATGATGATGTCAGCGTAGCTTCTCCAGAGCAGTCTCAAGAGTATTCTTTCCTCTGGGCACCAAAGAGAAGCAGTATACCAGCTGACTTGTTAATTACACTCTGTGTTTCTGTCCTGTGTTTTCAGTTCAGCATTCTCTTTCTTCTACTTCCAACCATCAAGCCTAAATCTGCCTTTCTTTAGAGTCAGATAATTCTTTAAATCTCTTTAAATTAATCTTTCTTCATATTTTCTGTAGTAAGTTGAATAACTAAAAACATGTAATTATTTAGGAAAGATGTTATTTACGACTTTTCTTAATAGTTTTTGCATATTTTTGTGATCAACAGTCAAGAATCCTTGAAATATTTTCACATTGAGAATTATTGAACATGTGAACAAGTGTTTTCAGAGAAGGGGAAGGGGCTAGGAGATGGGAGATCAGTGGAAAGAATGAGGATGTTACAAAGAAATCAAAAAAGGTGAAAGGATTCTTCTGGAAGGGAGGAGAGATTGGGAGGCTGGGAGAGGGAGAAGTGAGACACTGAGAAGAATAATGGGAAAGATGAAGATAAAGGTGGGTTTTAACCCTGCCTCCTCCTGTCCCAGATTCATGCCAGCGTTTGTAATCTTCATTTTTCTGAGAATGGCTCAATCTTTCTGTTGTCTCAAGAAAGTCAAAATAGGGCTGGTTCTCCTGCATCTGGGTGCTTGAACCTTGTTCTCCAGAACATCTAGGACTGGTGTGTTTGTGTCTGATCTCTGATCCTCTTGATGTAAGCAGGTCTGGAATATCACTCCTAGAAAGAGTTCACTGACTGTCCTGGTTTAGGGCAAATATTTAGGAGGAAACCTCTGGGTGGGTTTCCTCTAGGAAGAGTCAATTTTAATTACCCCTCCCCTTACAGGTCCAGGAAGAATTTCTTTAGAGAAAAGTGGAAAAAACTATTTATTTAACAAATAGAATATTTATAAGTATAGGAAAAAGTTGGATAATATGAAAACAATGAAACCTCTCCTTCCTCTGAAGAGATGGTAGATTCAGAGTCCGTCTGAGTTTGGTGCAGTTCTCCAGTGGGGGGGGGGGCCCGTGCTGGGCCCCGCTGTCGGAGCCCGCGAGGGGGAGGGCCCCCCGGGGGGTTCCCTGGTGTCCTGGGTTCACACGATGCCAGTCAGTCCCGGGAAGAGATAAAAAGGAAAAAATACTTAGCAAAAGAAACAAAGTCTCTCTCTGCAAAAAGCCGGGAAAATTCCGAAAAAACCCTCCGCTGTGAGCTCTTCCAGCACCCACACCAGGGAGAGTAAAAAAAAAGAAAAAAAGAAAAGAGATAACGCTGTCCACTGGAATGTAGCCTCTCTGCTCTCTCTCGGCCTTGGTTCGTAGGAGTAAAGTATCCTGCAGACAAACGATGAGTGGTTTTTTTTTCCCTCCACCTTCACTTTCTGTCTTTCTGGGACTAACTTAAAGCTGCAGAATTTAATGTCCAGCATAAGTAAGAGGACGATTGGGGATACAAACAGGTTATATGGCCAACCCAGGACACTGACCACATGATGTGGTTTTGTCTCCAGGGTACGCTGTGTGGAGGAGTTGAACAGTTTGACTGCTGCCTTCGCAGAACCATTTACAAAAATAAATTTGAAATGACGTATGTGGGACCAAGCCAGGTAAGAGAATATCTAATGAGGTATGAAATTCCTGATGAAAATGGGATGTTTGCCAGAACTAGACATGTTTGGAGTTCTGCACCTATGGTTTGTTCATAGCAAGTTGTCAAGAAAGGCATAGGTGATATGCCAGGGACAGGGCTAAGGTTAGGATAAAAGACCATGGAGTTAATTTTTTACCTTGTGAATTTCTGTGAGGTACATCCACGTCAAGTGCACACTCCTGAAGTGATTTAATTTCAGCCAAATTTGCCTTGTTCAAAATGTGTCAGTAAGGGTGAGCTGGCAGCCTGGGCACTCCTGTGCAGTCAGTGGAGAGAGTACAGGACTCTTCAAAGTGGACTTATCCTTGGTGTTTTGAGTGGGCCTCCAGTTAGGCTAATAACTTGAAAATGGCAAAAGTAAGGATCTCGCATGTATGTTATACCTGTCATCCCATGCAAAAGGAATTATGTGTTGTTTTTTTAAAAAAGTAGAGGGAAATTATGTAAGGGGATATCTAAACATCCTAGAATAATCTGTTGCCTAGTCTTTCAAGGGGGAAGAAGTCTGCGCTGTTCCTCTGTGCATGGCCTCATATTGCTTTTTCTCACTTTCTCTAGGTCATTGTGAAGAACCTCTCAACAGGAACTCGAGTTGTGTTGAAATCCCAGTATGGTTATGAGATTGATGAGGTGAAGATCTTAGGGAAGGACAGGTACCTGGTGGCCCATACCTCCGACACGTTACTGCTGGGTGACATCAGCTCCAACAAGCTCAGTGAGGTAGTGGAAAATCAGTGGCATTTCTGGAGTGTCAAATGCTTAACTTCATAACTCAGAGGATGTGATTTCTGCATGAGAACAATACCTCTACTTTCAAAGAATCATAGAATAATTCAGTTTGGAAGGGGCCTTAGGAGGTCTCTTATCAAACTTACTGCCCAAAGAAAGGTCAATATTAAATTCAAATGTTGTTGCTCAGGTCCTACAGTTTCTCTAGTCCCTTCCAATGTTTTATTGTATTCATGGAGGAAAGCCTTTTTCCTAAGTCTTCTTGGTACTTTGACTGCTGTTTTATGGCCACTTCCATCTTTTCACTCTGCATCTGGCATTGCTGTATTAGAGGTTTCCCAAGCCTTCCCTTCCAAGGCTGAAGAAGCCAAATTCCTTCAGCTTCTCTTCACATTGTAAGTGCTTCACTCCAAACGGTCTTGATGGCAGTCTGCTGAACTTGCCCCAGTTTTTTGGTCTCTCTTTTACTTGGGGGCCCAAATCTGGATATTTTACATATATACATTCCAGATGTGAATGTACAAATCTTAGTGCATTTAAAAGAAACAAAATAAAAAACCATCAGAAAACCATTCATGCCTCACAGTGCACTGAGTACTGGGCCCATGTGCTGAGCCTGGAGAATGCAGGCAATAGGCTAATGTGTGATAAAAGCATTAAATAGGCTTCAAGGACATATTTGCATTGTTCTCTAAGGTGTCACATACTTTTAATCAGACTGATAAGCTAATCAATCACTCTTGGAGCAGGACCTCTAACTAGAGATTTGAGCTGGAGAATGCAGATTCTTGGTAATATAACTTAGAATTTGGTCAGAATGAAGCTCTCAGGTTTCTCTAAATCTAACTGCAGAGTTTTTCTTTCAATTGCATAACCGTACTCATTTCTGAGAAAGAAAGGGCTGTGATATGTCCATTTGCTCTCTTGCTGTCTCACTGGAGTTCCGTTGAAGTAGTAACTTGGAGTTTGTACTCTGTGAGGGAAGAGAGCTGCTGTAACCTTGGCTTTCAGTTTTCTACTTCTCTGGCCAGTTGTCTGTTGTTACCACAGTGGCTATTGTATTACCCAGCACTGTACTCAAATTTCCCATCAGTTGTTCCCCCACTGGCACTATTCTGATCAGCTATTGCTAGCATGACCCTAAAAAAAAAAGTTTCAGCTCCATATGGTATGGAGACTCTACTCCCACTGGTGATAGCAGTGATTCTGTGCTATGAATAATGGAGGCAAAGGAGCTGTTTGGGTGCTTTTCATAATAAAGCTGGTCCAGGGAAGGTGGAGAACGGCCTGTGTATGAATAGGATAGAGGGAGTACCTTGGTCACATAAAGGCCTCTTGTTCAGAATTACTAATATGCTATATAAAGAGAGCTGGAGTCTGAAGCTGAGTCTAAAGAAAGGAGAGAAGTGTGTGGAATTTGCAAGCTGGGAATGACTGAAAAACAATGTTGGCAGCTAAAGTGATGGAACAAAATCCCTTGTGCAGTGTAAGTCTAGCTGTCTGTTGTGGGAGCAAAAAGCTGGACAGCAGACCTCAACGTCTGCAGAGTAGTCCTGGTGGGAGCTGTCAACCTGTCAGCCTCACCCCCTGCTGTTGCTTTGCAGGTGGCCTGGCAAGGATCTGGGGGGAATGAGAAGTTCTTCTTCGACAATGAGAATGTAAGTAGGATGGGACAGAACGCTCCCCTGAATGGTGTGTAAAGTTGTGTGTGTATCAGCAAGAAAAGTGTCACCTGGTTTTCTGGAAAACCCCGTTTCTCAGCAGTTTCCTTCTTTGTGCAGATCCCAATCTGCTTCTTTCCTGTACTTGCCTTTTCTACATGCCAGGTACAGAACAAACTCAGTGGACTGATAAGTTACATAAGCCATAACTCTGAAAGAGAGAGGAGCAATAAAACTACAGTGACCAGAGAGGGTGTTAGAGGTACGGAGTACAACTGTCATGGGGAGAGCTTGACTCCTGCAGGACTGATAGGCCCACAATTAAAATCACCACTCTTGAGGAAGAGCTGTCAGTCATAACAAGAAACCAAGGACAGCTCCGTAGTCATCCCAGAGTATCTGAATTTAGATTTGTGTGCAGCAGAGTTCTTTTTTGTACCCCTCAGTGACAAGCGTGAGTATTTATGTCGCTTTACTCTAAGAGTGTATTCCCCTCTCACCATCAGGTCTGCATGATTTTTAATGCTGGAGAGCTGACACTAGTGGAATATGGATGCAATGACATTCTGGGATCTGTTCGCACAGAGTTTGTGAACCCTCATCTCGTCAGGTAATGGTTACATCTGCCTCTGTAAGCAGCTCAGGCATTTAGTAAAGTGAGCTCAGACATGTAACTCTGGAAGTGCCCCACAGTGTAGAATGCAGACCCCAGGCACCCACTTCTCATAGTGACCACTGATGGGTTTAGTTGCCGGTTTATTGGCTGTCAAGTTTTACAAGCACAAGAGCCTCTTTTCCTTTGATCTTAGTGCAGCCTGTCATGGCTGTTGCTGAAGAGGGACGTCCTGTGCATGTTCTCCTCTGTCCCTCTAGAATTCTATACCCCAATTCGGGAGAAGGGAGGATCATGGGCTGCTCAGAGCAATGTAACTAATGTGTTACTGGAGTACATACTCCAGAGGGGTAGCTTCTGGGGGGAAGCCATGGATCAGAAAGGTTTGTTCTCCCTTGAAGCAGCTATAGGTACTGGGCAAGTGTCACAGGTCAGAGAACTACCAGAGGCTCCATGTGCTCAGGGAAACTACCGGGAAGTCAGGGAGGGGCTCTGTGATTAAAATGTGAATTTTGAAAGTAGTGAAGGTAACAGTCATTCCCTTCAAATCACAGTGTCCGTATCAATGAGAGACAGCAGCGAGGCATGGATGAGAACAAGCGACTGGCTTACCTTATAGACATCAAGACTATAGCAACAGGTGACTATAACCCTCCCTTCCCTGTAAATGCCAGCCTTCCTGATTCCTTTTCATTTTTTGTGCCAGGCAGCAGATTCTTGAAGTTCCCCTTTGCATTCCCTCTGCCTAACAGCAGTCCCCTGGAGACAAGGCTGTCCTGCTTTTGGCAGAATGCTGCCTGTTATGAACACAGCCAAAGGTGTCTGTGACTGTGTCATGGACCCAGACTCTGTGTTGTCTGCACTGCCCATGAGCTGTGCATGCTCACAGACAGTGGGAGACAGTTGCTGCTGCTGAGGAGGCATCAAAATAAAATGGCACTGCTGTTTGGTGTTCATATCACAGTGTCTTTGCTGAGGGTCTTGCCCTGAATGGGTCCCAGGCATCTGATTCTCCTGGCACAGTTTGAATGTTGAGCACTTTGAGGTACATCAGGTACTTACACTGTTTCCTTTCTTTCATTCCCAAGTGGACCTTATTGGTGGCTACAACACTGGCACGATCAGTCATGACAGCAAGATTGATTGGCTGGATCTGAATGAAACAGGCCACAAACTGCTCTTCAGGGACAAGAAGATGCGGGTGAGGCGGGCACCTCAGGCCATGTGGCAGGATGGCATGTGTGGGGAGAAGTAGAGATAGACATGCCTGAATGGAGGGAGGGAGGTGAGAAACACATTTGAAATACTCCTGATTTTTTGCTTGCTGCTCCTTTGAGGAAGGTTGACCATGTCCAGATTGCATGAGCTGGCAGTGTTGCATTCTTGAGTCATAGCTAATGCTGAACTTACTAAATGTCTTGCTTTGTCTCATCACACCTGAAAATGAAAATCATAGGTTCTTCTGCCGTACATATGTCTATGGTATTCAAAAAGTCATGTCATTCAGGTGAAGCCCCAGTGATTGGAAAAATGGCAACATTGTACACATCTTTAAAAAGGGTAGGAGGGAAGACCCTGGGAACTACTGACCTCGTAGCCTCACCTCTGGGGCTTGGAAGATCATGGAACAGATCCTCCTAGAAGCAGTGCTAAGGCAGATGGGGAACAGGGAGGTGATTCAGGACAGCCAGCCTGGCTTCAGCAACAGCAAGTCCTGCCTGACCAATCAATGGCCTTCTCTGATGGAGAGACAATGGAAGGGTTATGGATGTCATTTATCTAGACTTCTGTAAAGCCTTTTACACAGTCCCCCACAGCATCCTTCTCTCTAAACTGGAGAGAGAGATGGATTTGATGGATGGACTGTTTGCTGGAAGAAGATTTGGGTGAACAGTCACATCCAGAGGGATGTGGTCAATGGCTCAGAGTCCCAGTGGACATCAGTGCCCCTCAGGGACCTGTACTGGGACAGTGTTCATTAATGATACAGGTGAAGGGATTGAGTACACCCTCAGCAAGCTTGCAGATGACACCAAGCTGAGGGTGGAATGACACACCTGAAGGACAGAGCCATCCTGAGCAACTGAGACAAGCTCCAGAACTGCACCCATAGAATTATCATGAGATGTAAGAGGGCCAAGCATACGTTGTATGCTGTCCTAATCCCACAGTGAGGGCAGCAGGGGGAGGGTGGGTTCTGTTCCTTTGCCATGTTCAAGTGAGATCCCATCTGCTTCCAGCTGTAGGGTTCCAATACAGGACGGACATGGAGCTGCTGGAGCAAGTCCAGAGGAGGCCACAGAGATGATCAGAGGCCTGAAACACCTCCTCTATGAGGAAAATCTGAAAGAATTGGCATTGGATTGGTTCATCCTGCAGAAAAGAAGGCTCCAGGAATACCTTAGAGCCCCTGCCAGTGCCTAAAGGGCTTCCAAAAGAGCTGGAGAGGGGCTTTGGACAAGAGCCTGGAGGGACAGGACAAGGGGGAATGGCTTCCCACTGCCAGAGGACTGGGTTAGATGGGATATTAGGGAGAAATTCTTCCCTCTGAGGTTGCTGAGGCCCTGGTATAGATTGCCCAGGGAAGCAGTGGCTGCCTTATCCCTGGAAGTGTTCAAGGCCAAGTTGGACAGGACTTGGAGCAACCTGGTCTAGTGAAAGGTGTCTCTGCCCATGGCAGGGGGTTGGAACAAGATAAATTTTAAGGTTCCTTCCAACCCAAACCATTGTGGGATTCAATGATTTCTCCAGCCGTTTTGGTACAGACTGAAACAGGGACTTTCTTGTTCTCTTTTGATAGGTGTGTCATAAGACTAGCACAGTTCTCTCTTCTCTTTCTCATCTTTTCCAGGTGAGGACAAAGAATAGAGACAGTCTGGGACTTTTCAGTTACTAGACATCGTATATATAACAAAGTTATGCCATGTGTCAGGTTACACCTTCCAAAGTGTTATGTTTAGTTTTGGGCAGTGTTTCCTACAAAGAACTAACCTCTCAACTTATTTGCAGCAGTCCTTGCAATAGGACTGTGCCTGGGAGGGACAGTACAGCCCAAAATTGCAGAGGAAGGTCTTTCTTGGCCCCCTAGTTTGTTTCCATGAAGGACTTTAGAACCCATTTTCCTGTTCAGCTCTGCAGCTGAGAGGAACTGAAGTAGTACGAGGGCATATTCTGGTTTATATGTCTGTGCCAAGTCATAAGGGAGGCAGGAGCATGCTGCTTAAAATGCTGCAAGGGTTTAAAAAGGTCTTACAGCAATGTGTAAATAGGTATGAGATTTTAGGATGTGTGTCTTGGAAAAAGACCTGATGGGTAAAGTGTATTTACAAGATGCCTGTTCAGATGTTCCTGCGATGTTTGTGTGATCTAGCAGCCCAGCCACATGTCCAGCTGATCGTGTTCTTCTCTCCCACCTCCAGCTGCAGCTCTATGACATTGAAAGCAGCACCAAGACAACCATTCTGAACTATTGCTCCTACGTGCAGTGGGTCCCAGGCAGTGATGTCGTGGTTGCCCAGAACAGAAACAGTCTCTGCATTTGGTACAACATCGATGCTCCAGAGCGAGTCACCATGTTTCCTCTGAAGGTAAAACTCTGGAGACTTCAATTGCCTCCTGCCATTTCTTTTACTTCTTCCTCACATGTGTGGGAGTAGCAAGGGTGGTATGGCAGCAGGGAGACAGAAGGAACTGTTAGTTTCTCATAGACAAAATATGACCTCATTTTTCAACTTTGTGGCAGACATTTTTAACAGAAGCAAGGGGCTGCTTCATGGCTCAGTCTTCATTGCAAGCTCATCCAGAAGAACTGTGACTGGAAGAGCTGTTGTGGTGCTGCCCTTACATCCCTGCAACCCCACATACTTTAGGTGAACAGGAGAGTATTGACAGCTGGTACTCTTTCTAGGGGGATATCGTAGACTTGGAAAGGAATGATGGAAAGACTGAAGTGATAGTATCTGAAGGAGTAAACACTGTGTCCTACACCCTGGATGAAGGCCTCATAGAGTTTGGAACTGCTATTGATGATGGGGATTATCACAGGTAAGTGCTGCATGCACCAAAGGGGATGGCAGGTAGCTCATATCATATGCCAGACACCTGGGAATCAATGATCCATGAACAGCAGCAGTACAGCTTTCCAGAGTTGAACTTCAGACTCTCAGCATGATTTGGTGCCAGGTCTGGCTATAATGAACATCAGAGTGCTTCAGGAGAGAATATTCAGCTTTTGCCTCCTTGCAGCTTTGCAGTTTCAAACTCGGGGAGAGCCTGGCCAGTCTGGTCCCAGAGACACTGACTGGGCTTTGCTGAAGGTAGTTGTCAATTAATTGCAGTGAATAAGAGCTTCTCCAGAGCAGCCAGATGTGAAGTGGTGCTTGGGTGCTTTTACTGCTGCCCTTCCAGGGGTGGTGGCAGTATTATGGAAACGTCCAGGAGCTGTGCAGAGTAAAAATGGACTGCCTGAAGTGGTCATGGCAACCACCTGGGTACTGACAATGTTACAGGGCTTTTAAAAGTGAACAGGGGAGAAAATATCATGTGTTCATAGCACTGTTGCATCTTCAGAGACTTTTTCACCAGGGACTTGTATCAGACACAACACTTTAGACTTGTCCACACTGCTACAGCCTTCTGCTGATCATCTGCCTCTAAGTACCTTAGCCCAGGTAGGAGTAACCTAGATCTCTAAATTTTCCCTTGCTCTGTCGGGCTCTGTGTTTCACTGTTCTCTTCAGAGCTTGGCACATCCATCTGGCTTTGTTTTCAGTGCCACCCTGAAAGGGTTAGGAAGTTCCTGTCTCTCAATGTGGGATTTTCCTCAGAGAGCTCTTCTGTCACTGAAAGTCTGCAAATCTCTCTCTCTCAAGGGCTACTGCATTTTTGGAGACACTGGAAATGTCCACAGAGACTGAAGCCATGTGGAAGACTCTCAGCAGACTGGCTTTGGAAGCGAGACAGCTGCACATTGCAGAGAGGTACATCACATCTTCATGGCTTCAACAAGCTCTTTGCTGAATCCCAGAAACCAGGGTCCAGCTAAAGATGTGGCTCTGTGTGTGGTCTGGAAGATTCGCTGCATTGGAGACTTACGTGTTCTCTATGCGAGGCCATGACTTTGCCTTTTCATCCCAGGTGGTAATGCCAGAACCAGGCGTGGGAAGAACTCTCTCTGTAGCATACAATTTTGTTGATGGTAGCCCAAAGTTGTGTGTAGCAAGGACTCAGAGAGCTGACAGACATGAGCAAACTCAAGGCATCACAGAAGTCTGGGGAGGTGAAACATGAGCCTTGGCAATGCTCCTGGATTCTCCTATGGAGCAAAGCTAGAGGGCACATCTGAACACAGGTCTTGGTAAAATCCTTCTGTTGAAGTAGGGCTACCCCACCTCTCCCATTGCTGATCTGAGTCTGCTGCCTGGGTTCTGCTTTTCTTCTCTTGGATCAAAAGTGGGCAACAAAACCCAGTTATTGACTAACTGCTTTGCATTTCCAGGTGCTTTGCAGCTCTGGGAAACATGGCAAAAGCTCGATTTCTGCATGAAACAAATGTCATTGCTGACCAGGCAGCTCAGGAGCATGTAAGTCAAACTTCCTGCTCTGCAGGGCCGCGTTTTTCCTGTAAACACTTGCATACGCATTGTCTTCTGTGTCTTTGCTCACCAGTGTCATGTAACAGACCAGTACCTCTTCATGTACAACTGCTGACATTGTCTTCCATCCACTGCTGCCAGGTCCCTCTCAAGACTCTCCATTTTATACTATCCTGGCTTGTCACTGCAATGATTCTCAACTGTCTTTCGTTTCTGTAATGACCCAACCTCCACCTGCAGTCCCCTCCATGTTCCATTCTAGAGCCTGTTCTTTCCCTCAGCAAACTGAGCTTGCTGCTGTTGTCTGCAGGGTGGGGATGGCACAGACCATTACCTGGTGCGGGCCCGCTTGGCCATGCTAGACAAGAACTACAAGTTGGCAGAGATGATCTTCCTGGAACAAGTGAGTAAAGGAACAAGGAGTGGAAAAGGTTCTGTTTATTTCTGGGCGAGGAGGTGCGTGCCCTATGCCGTAAGAGGAAAGGAGGATGTTGATTGTTCCTAGGAGAAGAGTTTTCTCGGTGAAGTAGAAGAAAGTATTCCTTGTTCTGAGGTGTAGGATTACCCTGAGATGCATTAAGAGCGTGAGGGAGGATGTCTATCCAAGTAATGGAGACACTTTTTCAAGTGTTTTCTGCGCACCTAACTCTGCCCGCTGTGAGAGCTCATAGCAACGTGTCTGTTCCTAACCTAGAGCCTTCAGGTTAATGCTTTGCTTTCTGACACAGAACGCCACAGAGGAGGCCATGGACATGTACCAGGAGCTGCACATGTGGGATGAGTGCATTGTGGTGGCCAAGGCCAAGGTACAGAATATTGCTGCTCTGGGCTGCAGGCTGGTCTTGCTTGGTTGGGAGTCCACTCAGGGTCTGTGTTCTTTTCACTTGGCCTACCTTGCTTCTGCTTAGAAGGGCTTCAAGTAGAAGGAAAGAGTGCACTGGTGAAAGTACAGACCTGGATGAATAAAGAGAAAAGCTACTGAAATTGGTTTAGGAGTACCTGTGGCTTCAAAAAAGAATGGGTAGTGCCATGGTACACAGGGCTGACATTGTAGTTTCTGGTAACGGGACAGCAAGAGGCTTGATGCTATAGACCAGGTGTTCAGAGCCTGCAGGATGAGCTGGACAATATCTCATCCTACCCAGGTCACCCAGTTCTGTGTTTCTCCATAGGGACACCCAATGCTGGAGAAGTTGCTTCGGGGTTACTACCAGTGGCTGCTGGATACCCAGCAGGAAGAGAAGGCTGGGGAGGTCCAAGAGGGACAGGGCGACTACCTGGCAGCCATCAGCTTATATCTGCGGGCAGGGCTGCCAGCCAAAGCAGCACGGCTAGCCATGAACAGGGACGAGCTGCTCACCAATGGGGATGTCATCGATAGGATCACCGCGGCACTGATCAGAGGGGAACTGTATGAGCAGGTGAATGGCCCTTCCCATTGGGCTTTCTACTTAGGGGCATCAGGGCCCTAACCCCATCCTCTGCACCTGTGGGACACAGGGGGACTGAGCTGGGAAGGTAGCAGAGGTAATTCTGTGTTGATAAGTTTGCAGCTAGCATGTATGAGAAATTCCTCATTGTATCCATTGTACATGGGTGAGGTCTAAAATCACTGTTATTAATCAGGAAAAAGATCACATCTGATTGGCAACATGTTTCCAGAATAAAGAGTGCCAGTAATAGGTAAGGAGGCCCTTAGGAAGTTGGAAATCAACAAGAACAGAATCGTGACTCAAACTGAAAATTTGATATCACTGTGGAAATGTCAGTGCTTCCTCATATCAGAATAAAATATGTCGTAAGGGTAGTCTAAATGGAAAAGTTAAGGAAGCAAAACAAAGGAGTTGAAGACTGTCTGTAGAGCCATAAAAGAAAGAATGTGATTATTATCTGTGTCTCATAACACCAAAAATTGATAACTTATTATTAGATGAGAGTTTTAAAACCAAAGGGTGTTTTTTCCCACAGCACATAATCATGTTAATGTAAGAAAGCAGTGCTGAGTCTGCCTGCTGCTCAGTGTCCTGGCTAACAGTGGCCTCTGGCAGGTGGTTAAGAAAAGAAATTAAAGAGCAGGGCAGACAAATACAGGGTGGCACTTCTCCTAGTGTGTTTTTGTGGGGTCCAGCAGTTAGAGGCCTGTAATGTACCTGAACAGCTCTACTTCTGTGTTTAAGAGCTCTTGATAGATTTTACTTCCATGACCTTGTCAAATTATTGCTTGAACCACTTGTAGATTTTAAGTTACAATTTTGGCTATGAATTACCCAGTTCAGTTAGATGTTGTGTGAAAAACCCTGCTTTTTGTTAGGTTGTTTTATGTCTTCTTTATAAATTAGATTTCTCTAGTCTCAATTTATCTTCAGCATTTTCTGGCCATTTCATTTCTGCCCAAGAGAACTTTGTGCTTTTCCAAACCCGTCATCTTTTCTTAAGCTTTCAGTTGAAAGAATAACTGGAGCTCCCAGATACTGGATGTTGTTACCAAAAGTATAAATAGTCCAAAAGTGATTAGACAAATCATGGAGGTAGAGTATGTCAAAAGCCATTAAATACGATGATATGAGGACATCATGACAAACTTAGGCAGCTTCTACTGTGCAGGGTGTCAGAGATGGACAGATAGAGGAAAGGCTGGTATATACTTGCTCTGTTATTACAGTCCTTCTCTAGATGTGTGGTCTTGCCACCATTCAAATAGTGAAGGGAATGAGCCTTCGGTCAGCCAGGATGGCTGCACTGGAGTTAGCCAGCAGAGAGGACAATGGTCTTGGCACATGCTGTCTTTCCTAGAAGTTCCTTAATCCCTATGCAGTTGGTTTGATGCCTTTTTCCTGGTGTTACGAAAATGAAGCTAGGCACGGTTAGAGGGTTAGGGGTTGTTACCTCAGTATTTTAATCAGGATCCTGTTGGATGCATCCACTTCACCCAGGTGACAGCGTGTCAAAATGCACCCCCCTGTCAATTACACACACCAGTTATAGACTTTACACATTAGCATATCTAATAAGGGAGCCCAGTCATGGGGCTGGGGTGGGCCAACCTCTAGTTTACAGAATCTGTCCTACTAGGAGACCTTGGCTTCCTGAGATAGTAGGATGTTTGGTCTCCCTGGCTCTGCAGCTCTGGGCTGTTCAGTCTCAGAGCCTGCAGAACACTTAAAAACACTAAGCACCAAACTAAGTGAAGGGTTACAAGTATTCATGCTAATACTTGTGGATACACAGACCTGTGTAAAAGGTATGTAAAAGAAAAGGAAAAAAACATTCCGGCATCAGTTGGTGATGAAGGCAGAGTTGGTGCAGAAGTGTGCATGGAACGGGAAGGGTATGATTATGTGGGAGGGTAGTGGCTCTGGAAACTGGCAGCTTGCATTTGTCATTAGGCTGGAGACCTGTTTGAGAAGATTGGGAACCCACGGAAGGCTCTGGAATGCTATGGCAAGGGAAGCGCCTTCCTGAAAGGTACAGTGCTCAGTATGTTCCTTCCCTTCATCTCCATCAGGAGCCTGGGCACCCTGGCCTGGTGGCAACATGAAATATTGCCCTGGAGCCTGGAGATGCCTGGACGCTCTGCAACTTCCATCTATCATATCATTCAGTGTGTTTTCACAGAGTTGTACTTGCACCTGCAGTCCCTTAACCATTCTGACTACTAGCATGGATTTGACCCAGCTCTCCTCAGGGTCTGGGTTGCTGGGTAACCCATTTGAGCTGGAGTAGCTTAGACAGTCACCGTTCCCCTCCTTCTGTGTCAGATCCAAGGCCTATATTTGCCACACAGTTCTGCTTCCCTGCTGGCCTCAGCACGACAGCTCTTGTATCCCCTTACAGCCGTGGAGCTGGCTCGCCTGGCATCTCCTGCAGAAGTTGTGAAGCTGGAGGAGGCGTGGGGAGACCATCTGGTTCAGCAGAAACAGCTGGATGCTGCTATTAACCATTACATCGAAGCCAGGTGAGAGCAGGGGGAGGCTGTATAAGCAGCAGGATACTGGCAGGGTATGAAGTTGATACCTTTGCCTCTATCAGCAGGGGTTTGCTTGAGTGAACCCCCACTACCCTGCTTAGCAGTTCCTCAGTTGCTTGTATGCATCAGCCTTCCCATATCTCTCCTAAGGTCTTACAGTGCTGGCTGCTCTTCCCTGCTGTCTCAGTTCTTTCATCCCCCTTAGTGCCGCCAGTTACTCAACTCCTTTTTTCTGCTCTAACTCTGGAAGCTGAATCAAGCAGCAGAGCACTCTAGTCTCCCTGGCGTAACTGGAGGAGATGCCTGCTGCCTGGCTCTAAAGCCTGATGGATTTGGTGCTAGGTGCTCAATTAAGGCTGTTGAGGCAGCTTTGGGAGCCCGACAGTGGAAGAAGGCCATCTACATTTTGGACTTGCAGGACAAACAGACAGCAGCCAAATATTACCTCAAGATTGCCCAGCATTATGCAGCTTCACAGGAGTATCAGGTAAGGCCACAGACCACCATCTGCTCTAGGTGTCCCTTGGATATACTGAGCGTGGTCTTTTCCTGGCAGGTTGCAGAGGAGCTATACATCAAAGGAGGCCAGACCAAGGATGCCATCGACATGTACACGCAGGCTGGGCTCTGGGAACAGGCTCACAAGGTAGAGTCAGAAGCCAAAGCTTCTGCGAACCTCACCCCACTTGGTGAGATGTGTCTTCCTTCAGGAGGTGGTAGTGCCTTGTGCACCAACCAGTACTCTTACCAAATATGCATGCAGGACCATCCCGTAGCCAGGAAGAAATCCCTTCCTAATATTCACATCCTGGCATGACCTCTCTCCCACAGCCCCATGTGGGTGCACCTCTGGCACAAATGGCCCTCTCCAAGAGCTGGTCCTGTGTGCTTTGTGACAGTGACAAGTGACTGCCAATTCTTTGCAGAGCATATAGCACAAATACCTGTTTGTCAGATGGGAAGGAAATTGGTTTTCCCCTTCTCCTTCATTGCCGTGTGTCAGGAAATTCTGTTCAACTTCTCCCCTGCATGTTCCTTTTGGCAGCTGGCACTCAAGTGTATGAGCCAGGAGGATGTGACTGTGCTATACATAACCCAGGCCCAGGAGATGGAGAGACAGGGCAAGTACAAAGAAGCAGAGAGGTGAGTTTCTTCCAGTACTGGTACCAGTACAAGACTGAACTCTGAAAAATTTGCTGTAGTGAGGAGGAGCCCTTTCCTGGGTTAGGATTTGAATTTGAGACTGAAGTTTGGAATGGTTGGAGGAACTTTCTGCACACATGGAGAACTAAAGCTGATATTTCAGGACGTGGAAAGATTTCACGGACTGGTCATGTCCTTGGCTGAGCCATTTGGATATGCTTGTGTTTCCAGGCTGTACATCACTGTGAATGAACCCGATTTGGCCATCACCATGTACAAGAAGTATAAGATGTATGATGAGATGGTTTGCCTAGTAGCCAAGTACCACAAGGACTTACTCGGAGATACTCACCTGCACCTAGGCAAGGTGAGTGCATCTCATGGCAGGAGATCAGCTAGACCAAGCAGGGGCAAGATTGTTGTTATGAACAAGTGTTTGAGATTGCTTAAAAAATAAGTGGCAATTAGGGTATAAGCAGAAGTCAGGTTTAATATTAAGCAACAAAGTACAAGTTTGTTGTCAAGATTCACTCTACTACTTACAGGACAGCTAAGGCCCAACAAGGAAAAACAAGGAACAACAAAACCAAACAAAATCCAGGCAATCAAAACAGAAATTAACTGAGAGCTATCTAGGGGGGTGGGTGGGTGGGTGGGTGTGGGTGTGTTTAGGTATGTGTGTGACAAAAGACAGTGTGGGCAAGGATAAAAAAGAACACAGCCTAAAAACAGCACTCAAATTAACAGTACTTTAACTTAAGGTATGTCTTAAGCCTAACATTTTAACATAGGAAAACATTTAACTTGTACATAACTTAATTTGTGCATATAACTTAATTTACAGCTTAACTGTAACAATCTAGCAGAGGAATAACACTTAACAGCATTTAGCCTAATTGTAACTTCAAAGTTACACTTAGCAACTCAGCAGAAGAGTATCACTTAGCAACACTTAGCTTATAACTGATATTTAACAACCTAGCAAAAGAACAACACTTAGCAGCATTTAAGTAAGTTTATAACTATAATGTAACCTTACTCACCTAACTTATTTAGATATCTGTGATACTTCTTTCACATTTGCTCTGGTGTGCGCAGGGGCATGCACCCAGACAGAAACAGTCAGTGCAAGCAAAGTACCTATGAAAAATTCTCCTCAGGGGTCAGTGAATTCCTCACTTTGCCTTTGCATCTCCCAATGGGCGAAGGATCAACGGCTTCAAGAAGTGAGGGTATTGGTGTTTTGGCAATCCTCCAAGAATTGCAGACATGAGGATTTGCTGGCTTTGAGAGGTGTCCTCTCCCAGAGGGAGATTGCTGGTCGCAGCCCACTGTGATTCCAGGAGAGCTCAAAAGGGTCTCATTTTGGACTGCTGTTTATAGGGTCACAAGAGAGTGGGCTTCAGTCATAACAGTGGTTCATCCTGGCAATAGTTTGGGTTGGGACTTGCTTTGGAAGTCTCACAACAGAAATGTTATGCCATTCAGGCCAGAGGAATATTTTCCAGGGCTGGTCATAAGGAAAAGAGGAGCTTTTTAGCAGTTCCTGGGAGCAGGCAGTATTTCTGATAAGCTCAGAAAGAGCTGAACCCAGGGCTATTTTCAAGGCCAAGGCCTAACCAGCCTTTCTCAGATCATACTGCAGCCTGGAAAAGAGGAGGGGGGAATGCACCACTGGAGTATCACTATCTATCTGCCTCTGACTGCAGGAGCTGGAGGCCGAGGGGCGCTTGCAGGAGGCTGAGTACCACTACCTGGAAGCCAAAGACTGGAAGACCACAGTGAATATGTACAGAGTGAATGACATGTGGGAAGAAGCATACAGGGTAATAATCATTCACAACTCCCCACCTGTTCAGAGGTCAGGTTCTGGCTGTGGGATACTGGTGGGAAGTACTTTGTCTCTGTTCACTGCAAGATCAGAACATTCGGTGTACACTACCCGGCCTCAGAACTGCCCCCGCCCTGGAGGCCTATGGGCCTCCCACTCTGAAGCCTAGCAGTCCAAAAGCAGAGTTTGACCTTTGGCATTTCTGCTGTGCTGCCTTCCTCCAGGCACTTCTCTGCCCCTGATCACTGCATCCTGTTGTACCTTAGAGATGTTGGTCTGGCCACAGCCCCATCAAGCACTGCTTTTGTCAGTGTGGCCATGGAATGCTGGAGTCACTTCTGCTGTCCAAACAGTGATAGGGGCTGTGCAGAGACAGCAGCTGTTCTGGTCCACCATATATGCCTTTGTCTTATTCCCCTGCTCAGCAGTACAGTGGTGGTCGTGGAAGGGTTCCTCAGGAGGGAACAGACAGTTTTGGTGCTCCCTCACGCTGGCCGGCAACAGATGAGAGGGGTTCAATCCACTGAAGATGAAACAGATGCACTGGGTTCTTCCACTTCCTTTTCTTTGGACAGGTGGCCAAGGCACACGGGGGTGCAAACTCCCATAAACATGTGGCCTATCTGTGGGCAAAAAGCCTGGGTGGAGAGGCAGCTGTAAAACTCCTCAGCAAATTTGGACTTCTGGAGATGGCCATTGACCATGCAACGGACAGTGGGTACGCAGGCGCCTCCGCCCAACACTTCACTCCCCTCTGCCTAACCAGAGAAAAAATGGATGGGCCAAGAGAACTGTATGCATATGGTAGTTGCAGGCCCAGAAGATGATGTCTTTCCACCCCACCATACTTAAAACAGGCCTTTCACATCCTTAACACATCCCACTTCCCATCTTTGAGTCAGTCTCTCGAATGCCAAGTCTGAGCTGGGCAGGCAAATGCAGTTTGTCCTTTAACCTCTGCAGGGGAAGGCTTGTGGGAGCTCTGAGTATGAGGAGGTACTCATGTCACCATAAGTAACTGCCTGCCACAAAAGCTTAGGCCCTGGTCTGCATCTGGCTAGGTGTCTGCCTGTATGGCCATTCATTACTGCTCTTCCCAAGGCTCCTGCCTTGGGCTCTAACAGCAGGTATGAAGGAGCCAGATTCCTTAGTGGGATCTCTAAAAGCTCCTGGTCAGGAACAGGAGGAACGGGCAGTGCTAATTCACTTGGGATTCCCTGTATTCCCCTCTCTTCTCTCCCAGTGTCTTGTGCTCTGCTTGTTCTTGATGTCTTGATGTCTTGCTCTTTATGAAGGCATACTCTCACAGCACAGAGAGTCCTTCTCTCTTTCATTGCAGGGTCTTTGAATTTGCTTTTGAGCTGGCCCGCCTCTCCATGAAGCAGAAGATGCCAGACATCCACTTAAAGTATGCCATGTTCCTAGAAGATGAGGTAATTTTCCCCCTGGAATAGGTGCAAGTTCTCTGGTCCCTCAGGTAACTGAGCAGTTGTCCATGGGCTGCTGCAACAGTCGCAGTTCTGGCTGCAGTCACTGCATATCCAAAGGGCTTCATGGTGACAGCCCCAAGTTCCACACACCTTTATTTCATAAATCCTCCCTGCCTTGCGGTAAATAGAGGAGGTCATGTGATGATACCAGAACAGGAAGGTGTGCAAATAAAATCACTTCCTCTCTTCTAGGGCAAATTTGAAGAGGCTGAAGGAGAATTCATTAAAGCTGGGAAGCCCAAGGAAGCTGTGCTGATGTATGTGTCTTCCACATCCTGGCCTGCTTCGTCTGCTCTCTCTATGCAATACCAGCCTAGTTGCCTCTCCAATGCTGGGCTGCTCCTTGTCATCCCTGTTGTTACATCTCACATCCCTGTTACATTTCATCCCCACAGGTTTGTGCATAACCAGAACTGGGATGCTGCACAGCGTGTGGCTGAAGCTCATGACCCAGATAGTGTGGCTGTTGTGCTTGTGGGACAGGCACGGTTTGCCTTTGAGCAGAGAGAGTTCCAAAAGGCAGAGGCCTTCCTTCTGCGAGCACAGAGACCTGAGCTGGCCGTAAAGTACTATAAGGTGAGTGAAACCTGTAGCAACATCATTGCCTTCAGCACTGCACAAGAACCCAGTTTAGACAAAGGAGTGAAATTCACCTCCTAGCTCCCCCTGTCAGTAGCCGAAGAGAAACCATTTACTCAGGGTTTCTAGAGGAACTTAATTTTAGCCTGAAGACTGAACCAGTGGTTTTCACGTCATAGATTCACAATGTCATGGTTCCTGGAGGATGTATCCTGTCAGAATATGGGTGGTCCTCGGGGTAGGACAGGTGGATGTGTTTGAAGACTTAAGTGCCCATTCCACCAAGGTATCTGGAATGGATGAGCATGTTCCCCTGTGGTAGTTAGGGCAAGTGGATAGACACAGGTGCTGTTTTGGGGGAGGAAAGAATTGGGTGGGGCTGCTATGGTTGTTTCTTCTAGTAGGTTCTCTGGCAAGATGGCATAAGGGGATAGATGTGTTATGTAATGGCAGGAATGTGGGTGATCCTGGCGAACTGGTGAGAACTTCTCCCCATTGTGCACATGCAGGAGGCTGGTATGTGGAGTGAGGCCCTGCGGATCTGCAAGGAATACATGCCTAGTCGACTGGGAGAGCTACAGGAGGAGTGTGGCAGAGAGGCTGGCAAGAAAGGCTCCAGGTAAGGAGTGCTGGTCAGGCTGCAGGAAATAGCCCGGCAGCTCTTCCCCGTGGCCATTTTGCTGATGCCTTACAGAGACAGCCTGATGGGATCCCTGACATTCACTTGTTTCTTTCTTGAGGACTCTGGACTTCTTACTGCATAGGTTTCCTATCATCCTTCCTTATTGCTCTGGGAGGCTTATTTCTGCCATCCGAAGTCTCCCAGATGGCTTCTTGCTGCACTTACAAATCTCCATGATCTCCTGTACTGCCACTGCATCTCCCCAGGGTCTTTGGTCAGTTCTCTCCTTAGTACTGTTCATGTTCTCTGTCACATGCTCTGCTCTCTCTGAGGTCCCTGCTTACCTGTACTATGCACCTCCCTACCCACACCTTACACACTGTCTACAGGATCTCTGGCAGCATCAGCTGTCCTGCTCACAGCCTGCATTCCTCCCTGCAGCGGAACTGAAGGGCTGCTGGAGCAGGCACGGGAGTGGGAGCAGGCTGGGGAATACGCCAGGGCAGTGGACTGCTACCTGAAGGTGCAGGATCCCAGCAACAGTGTCCTGGTGGAGAAGTGCTTACTGAAGGTACTGTCACTATGGGCTATGATTCCCTCCACCTGCTCTTCTGTGTGGAAGCTATTCCACAACATGAGTGCACCTCAAAGATCCGTGTCATTGCAGGGCACAGGAGAGCCTGCAGGCTGCATTGACTGCAGGGCTGAAAGCCTTCATAGTAGTTCTCTTGAGCCATGACAGACTGTGCTTACCCTGCATGATGCTGCCTCCCTTGCTCTGGCATCACTGCCTGTGGCAGGCTCATGTCTGTGTGCCCACAGCTCCCTGCACTGAAGAGCTGCACTTTATGACTCAGCCCTTGCTAGATGAGCACCTTTTTGTGCTCTTGTGCCACCAGCCTTTGTGTTGTGTTTTTGCTCATACTTCGCATGTCCTTGTACCAACTTGAAAAACAATTAAGTCCTTGTCTGATCTTCTCCCGTGTGTGAAAGTAGCTGGGCTTTGCTCCTCCACATGTCAAAATGACCTGCCATTTCTCCCCTTCCCCTATTGTTCAAGTACTTCCAACTGTGGGTTTTTAAGCTGGGACTGAGCACTTCCCATCTTCATCCCACTTTCCCACCATTTTGATCAACTGAGCTGCTGACAACTTCTCTTCACAGGCTGCTGAGTTGGCCGTGAAATTCTTGGATCAGTCACAGAGCATGGAGGTGACACGGACTGTGGCGCCTCAGCTGGTGGCCATGAAGAAACATAGCATGGTGAGGGCTGGCTCCTGCCCCAACACTGCTGAAGAAGTAGTGACTTTGGAAGGGAGTGCTCTATCCAAGGGTAGGAGGTTAAGTCACATCCTGGGGTGATGAGTGGAAGGAAGGCCTTTTCTAGAGTTAGGCTGTGCAGAGTCTTCAAGGAGGATGAAAGAAGGAATGAATCAAGTCCTGGAATAGTGTGAGAGAGCCAAGCGTTGGGAGGAGGCAGGAAGCAGAGGAGAGGCTTATCTTTTGGGAAGAGACTTTCTGTTGTGTCTTTGTGGTGATCCAGCACCAGCTTCAGCCTGGGATACAGGGAACCCATAGGGTTTGTCTCCCACGGAACTGTCTCTGGCCCTGCAGGCAGCTGAGCTCTACCTAAACTTGGACCTCGTCCGAGAAGCTATCGATGCCTTAATTGAAGGGGAGGAGTGGAGCAAAGCCAAGCACATGGCCAAGGAGTTCGACCCCAGGTATGCACTGAACTTTGTAAACTATACTCTTCTTTTTCCCCCTCCCATCCCCAGATGATCCTTTGTCCTGTCTTGTGCTGTCCTGTTTCCCCTAGGTTTCCTGGATTCTCCCCACATCCCAGGCTTGACAGGATACATTCTCCACAGCTACTCTTCCCAAGCTATTAACATTCTGATACTTCTTTATTGTCACACATCCCACAGAAGTTATTACCCCCTTTTGTTTCACTCCTATCCCTATCTCCATTTCCCTTGCCATAATTCTGTGCATGCACTTCCTTCTGAAAGTCCTATGATCCCTTGTTCTCCTCACATATTATATTTCAAAGAGCTGCTTAGACCTTTTCCTTCCCCGTCCATCTGTGCACCAGCAGCCTGCTAGCAAGCCATGGCACAGCTGGAAGTCTTCTAGTTCCAAGGCTGAATCCAGCCTCTGCACTGATGTAAGACATGAGTCTTGCTGCCTTTTGGGATTCTTTCTACCCACAGGTCAGAGGAGTACGTGGACCAGCGTTATAAGGAGTATTTAAAAAAACAAGGAAAGGTGGATTCGGTATGTATTTGGGATGTCCCACAGGCCAGGGAGTGATGTCAGGACCTGTGCAGGTCCTTGGAGCCTTTCTCGTGGGCCTTTTCCCTGACTATAAGTGCGAGTGAGAAGTTTGTATGTGCCTGTGAGCCATGGCTACTGCATGCCAGACTACAGAATCATAGAAGGGTTTGGGTGGGAAAGGACCTTAAAGCTTATCTCAAGCTCATTTCATTCCACCTCCTGATTTGGGCAGGGACACCTTCTACTAGATAGGGTTGTTCCAAGCATGCATTGCTGGGTTGTATTTAATCTGTTGTCCACCAACACCCCAAGTACTCCTCTGGCCTGCTCTCCATCCATTCTCCACCCGGGCTTCACCTGTGCATGGAGTTGCACTGACTCAGTGCAACACCTGTCACTTGGCCTTGTTGACCTTCATAAGGTTCACACAGTCCAACCTCTTCAACCTGACCAGGTCCCTCTCAATGGAATATGGGTCACATGGGCTCTGTGATTTCATACCGTGGAGAAGAGACTGTGTGTCTGGGAAAAAAGTCATGTGTGACCTGATGCCTGTGTGGAGGTGAGTGGGAAGCCTGGCCTGCACAGTAAATGTATGGCTGTTTCCATCTTCAGCTGGTGGGAATTGATGTCATGGCAGCTCTGGATATATATGCAAAGCAGGAGCAGTGGGAAAAGTGCCTGGAGGTCGCAGCTAAGCAGGTGAGTGCTTATGTGAGCCCTTAGGGACAGACCTGGGGTCCTGGCACCCTGGAGTGGGTGGACAGCATGGAGAGCCACTGCAGAGGCTCAGGAAGCACCACACCACTGTCCCCATTGTGGCCAGTCAGGGAAGTTTTAGAACCTGGAAGCATATTGAGTTTAAATGTTGTGATTAATGGAGCATTGGAAGAAGCTAAATGAGTTGTTTGGGCTGGAAGTAATTGGTACCATGGAAACAGGGATTTGTAGAAGAAAGCCTTCTTTCTCTATGTTCTTGAGAGCGACAATGTCAGTCAGAATGAGACATCCTAGTCAGAAAAGCAAATTTGACATTTTTTCAGTTTTACTGACCTGAAACTAACAAAATTACCTCAGCAGAGTGATAAAAATGGAGAAAAGCAAAATGAAACTGTTTTAGAGTGCTCTTTCAAGGCAGTAACAGGAGAAGTAAGCTCTCGATTACCAGGATCTACTTTGAGGTATAGTTTGCATTCAGTGGTTATTGATTGGTGATTGGTTATTGAATAGTTATTGGTTCAATGGTTGTTGATAATGGAGGTAACCAAGGGCAGACAGTTCTTTGGAGTGAGGTCTTGGTTCAGATTGAATAACAGGGCAGCCTTGGCAACGGCATCTGCAGTTAGCGGGGACATCACAACTTACCACTCAGACCGGCCCTGAAGCCTTGGAAAAGCACTGGGAATGTCTGGAACTGGGGTTTTATGACTTTGGTTTCAGTAACCTAAGTTTGGGTTCTACTAGAGTGAACTTGATGTCTCTTAAACTTGGGTTTCTCTGTAGTACAGATGATTTCTGTTGTAGTCATTGTTCTCTTGGGAGGCTTCCCTACTGATATTCTGTTTTATCAGAAGCCACAGAGAATAACTGCACACTCCATTTAATGGGAAAGACTCGGTCAGTCTGTTGTATTGGGCACCACAAGGCCGCATTGAGTCTAAGAAGATCTTGTTGTCTGTCGTGTCTCTAAGAGAGCATTAGCATGACCTTTTTCCGTAAGCAGTGCAGAATATAATCACTTTGACTCAGCTGTTCTACAGTGATTATACAGCAAAAGATGTTACTTTTATCAAAACATACCAGACTTAATCTTTATCCCAATGTGTACTGATCATGGTGTTTCAACAGCACCCTATCTGCATGTTCGAGTTCTAAACATCTACTGGGACACTGGTCTTTTTTCTGCATAATAATTATACTTGCTTCCATTGCTCACTTTTTAATAGGATTGCACTTTTTTTGCCATTTTCTTCCTCTTGTTACTATCTTTATGCATGTGTGAAGCAGTTCCTTCATCAGTCCTCAGCAGTGTCCAAGGGGTCAGCACAGCTATGAGCAGCACTCTGAGAGGGTCTGCAGTCCTGGAGCTGTAATAGGGTGTGGATAATGGACTAGAGCAGCTTCGTAAATTACAAACATCTTCACTCCACCCAGGGTTTTAGTTACTTTCTTTGTTAGACTAAGGGCTGCTTTACAGTTGATAGTCTTGTTGACACATAGTAGAAGTGCTGCATCCTTCAGATGTTTGGCAGTATTCCTTTAGCAAGTGGTGAACAGCTGGAAAAAAGCTGTATTTGCATGTGTGGAGGATCAGCACAGTATCAGCCTAGCCAAAATAAAGGTGTCAGTAGGGCCCAAATCAAAACCCAGGTGTGCTTAGGGCAGTCTAGCTCTGATTACCTGTTTTGCCCTTTGGGACTCAGGTTGCGCACATGTGACCAAATCCATCCCCACCAAGTGGCAAGTCATCAGTTCATGTGTCTCATGCTGCTGCTTTCCACATGTCTTCTCCAGAGCTATAAAGTCCTGCACAAGTACATCGCTCTGTATGCAACACACCTGATCTGTGAGGGCAGCTGGGAGAAAGCCCTGCGCCTGTACATCCACCACGGAGCACCTGCCAACCCACAGGTAATGAGGGGTGAGCTGTCCCAGTGTGCTGTGATCTGCTGCATGAGTCAGGCTCCCAGCCAGAACTGGGATTGCCTGGTATTCAGCATGTCCAGCCCTGCAGTGGATTCTTCCAGAGGGCTGAAGGAAATCTGGCAAGTTCTGCACCGGAAAGAGCAGGGGAAGTTGAATGTTTGTGCTTGTTTTGAACACCTTGAACACTAAGTTCAGAACAAAAGGAATTGCCTCTCCAAGAGCATTGGCTGCAGGAAGCATCCTTCCTTCCTTTCCTGTTTCCTTGCCTTGTCCCCAGCATCTCTTCCAGCTAGCTATCTGCAGCACTACCACTCTGGGAGCCATTTTCTTGGCCTGTGCTTGGCAGCAGGAGAACTCTAGAGTCTGCTGACTCCCCATCTGTCTCCTTCCAGACTTCTCTCCTTTTTGTTGCAGAATTTCAACATTTATAAGCGTCTCTTTGTGGAAATGGTGAATGCCTCTGGCATGAACTGTGCCGAGGCATACTCCAGCTGGGCTGACCTACGGGATATGCTCCTCAGTCTGGTAAGTGTAGCCATGGCCACCACTGCCTGTTCAGCTACAACCCCCAGGGGGTCTTGACTGAGCAGGAAGAACCAGTCTCTCGCCAGGTGACATGGGCAGTGTTTTTAGAACACAAGCTCAGGGTAAAGAGCTGGCAGTGTGGACAGTAGGAAAACGGGATCCTGTGGAGTGGATGTGGCTGAGCAAGAGAAGGCAGAGGAGGAGGATACCCTGTACTGCCAGGGCCAGATCCTCAGAGTGGGTCTGGATGTTGGCACTTGCAGAGCTTCATGTGTCACTGTGACATGGGAGCTATCGTGACATGCCCTCTTCTCATCCTACACCCATATTCAGCAGCATGCATGGGGAAAGCGAAGAGCTACTGAGTCCTCCCCATCTCCCCATGGATGCTTTGAGCCTTCTGCTCCTCATTCCTGCCCAGAACACCTCAGCCAAAGCCCATGATTGGCTTATCTCTGTTTCTGTGTCACAAATAACTACTTTGAGATAAGCAAAATCAAAAACATCCTCCCTTTGTCCATCCAGACTCACCCTGCTTCCAATGCTGGCTTTTGTTGCAGTTCTGGTGACTCTCCTTGGCTCCCACAGCCTTCTTCCTTCAGCAGATTTTCAGACCCAGAGCATCCAAGACCCAGCCCTTGTTCAGTCCCAGAGGTGTCTGGATATTTCAGATTCTTCTCTCTCCTGACTTCTCTTGTCTTATGTGGATGAAGAGTGCCCTCGTGATCTCCTGCTCTCAGTTCTTGTCATTTTCTCTTCTCAGTGTGAAAACTTACTGAAGTCCAGTGAGGCAAACACTCCGGCACATGAAGAGTTTGAGAGGATGCTGCTGATCTCCCACTACTGTGCCACCCGCTCCGCTGCACAGGGCCTGAAGCAGCTGGTGAGGCTTTGAAGTTCCTCTGCCAGGTCACCACCCAGAGCAGGGTACCCCATGGGGATGTGCAGGTTTGGGGCTATTCATAGGTTACTATTCCATGTCACAAATCACACATCATGGATTCATGAGAATGGGGTTGCAATAATCTGGAAGGCCACCACTAGCAGGTAGAACTGTAGATGGTCTTCTCTACTTATAGTGGGTACTGCTCCAGCCACTGCAGCTGAGCTGTAAATCAGGGGAGGAGCTGATGACTTGTGAGAGCAGAGGTGCCAGTAGAAAATTAGAGATCACAAAAAATCAGGTCTTCCCAGGAGAGGGATGGCTTCCTCTCTGCTCTCCTGGGCTCCAAGAGCTGCTGGGCTTCACAAATGGTCTTCAGAGCAGATTGTCCAGAGCTTTGGCAAGTACTGGTCCTGTGTGCTGGGCCTCTTGGAAGGCTTTATGAGCTCATGGAAGTTTGTGGGGGCATCACAAGGCCCTGTGAGTATTTCAGACCCTTGTGTGCACTTGGATTTCTTCTTGGCCTCCCTGTTGAAGTCTTGATTCGTGTGGGATTGTGGAATTGTTCTAGAGCTCTGGATGGATGTGGGACTGGAATTGTGATAGAGAAGGCTGTGAAAAGGAAAGGCTGCCACAGCTAGGACCCCAGTGAAAGCCACAGGGGAGACTGGGAATTCCCCATGGCTGTGTGTGTGGATGTTTGGGGTCCAGAAACATGTCTCACAGCAAGAGCCAAGTGTGATATCTTGGAAACCTGTACAGATCTCCACAGCTGTGCAATGTTGAGGTGCTGGGCAGTCTGTTTGGGACCATGAAGGAGGGGTGGCCTGGACAGTTCTGGTGTGATGAAGGGTATCTGGCAGAAGAAAAGAGGAACTACCCATCAGTTCCTCACCCCTGCTCCCAAATTCTTACATAATTTAATACAAGTAAAAATGTATTGAGACTTTGGCTAGAATAGGTTTCTTGGAGAGGCTGGAGAGTCTCCATTCCTTGAGATGGTCAAAATCTGACCAGGCATGTTCCTGGCATCTCTAGCTGCCTCTCCTTTGACTTGGGCTAGGGGCAGGATTTGGGAACTGCCAGAAATGCCTTCCAACCTCACCTGCTCTGTGACTCAGATTGGGGATGTTTTGGTGTGGCTTGAAGTGAAAAATAGCAAGGCTTATAAAGCAGAAGAATTTCACCCTCATATGATAGTCCCATGTGTTCTGTAATGAGGGAACTCATGGTTAGGACTGAAGTTTTTGATTGTTTTTACCCATAGGCATGAATGGGTGCAGAGTCCTTGCTGTGAGTCTGGGATGGTCTCAGGAGATTCCTTCGAACCTGTTTTTCTATGCTGAATTGTGGCTTTGCTGTCCTCTGTGTTGGCAGGACACAGTGGCTGCCCAGCTGTCCATTTCCCTGCTGCGCCATACAGATCTGCTCCCTGCAGACAAAGCTTTCTATGAGGCTGGAATAGCTGCCAAGGTAAGAGCTGCCTGCCATTGGACCGGGGAAGGACGTAGGGCACCCTGGGGTCAGGGATTCTCAGCTTTATCTTCCTAAATTGTCCCTTGGCTGCTGGACTCTGCCACTGGAGGCTGTTCCTCAAGCAGCTGGCCAAACCTCAGCCAGTGAACAATGGGACCTACAGACTCGGGGTGAACAGAGACCATATTATGGCCCTGTCAATGTGGATGTGAGACTGTTCAGCTCTGCTCTGCATCACTCAAGTGTCTGACAGTCTGCCCAGGAGTTGTGACACATGGCAAGGACAGCAGCTTGTCCTCACTGCCTGGACCTGGCTGTGTGAAAATAGAATCGTAGAATGCTTTAGGTGGGAAGAGACCTTAAAGCTCATCTTGTTCCATCCCCTGCCATGGGCAAGGACACCTTCCACTAGCTCAGGCTGCTCCAAGCCCCATCAGGCCTGGCCATAATGCCTGTCTCCATTTTGTGGGTCAGCCTGTGGCAATGAGCTGGTTGTCCAAGGGATTCAGTCTTTGGGGATGGTGAGCTGGAATGTTCAGTCTCCTTGTCCATTCCCTGGGCTGCAGGCAGGACACTGTGGCATAAACAGAGCCACATTCTTCCCAGCCATGGCTCTGGGAGAAGAGCTGGTGGTGAAGATGAGCTGCCGAGTCTCACTCAGGGTTCCTCTCTGTACCAGGCAGTCAGCTGGGAGAACATGGCGTTTGTCTTCCTGAACCGCTTTCTGGACCTCTCAGATGTGAGTGTGGTCTGTGGGGGGAGGGCTGTCTCTCTAAAATGACAGTGGGCTGTAGGGCCACCACAGACCCCTAGACTGGCCAGGGCACACCTGAGACTCCTGCGTGGCAGCATATTGGAGCTTGTACTGATGGAGAGAGCCCCTGCTCCCCACTCAGTGTATGCATGGAGAGCAGTGAGCACCCTCGCACTACCTGTGGGAGGACCTGCCATGCAGAACACCTGCACAGCCCTGGCCAAGTCACCCTGGGTGTGCCAATGCCACCGTGCACATGGCAGCAAAGAGCACTTTGGCCTGACAATTTAGGCCTGAAACCCTCATGGCTGCGGATGTCATTACAGCTTTCAGGGTGATCTCACTCAAGTTGCTCCAAAAGAAGAACTACTTGGGAGGTGGAGGCCTTGGCCCAGTGCTTTGGCCACTGTGATACAAGACTTGGGAGTCCCCTCAGCCCCTTCTTTGACCCATCAGAAATACCAAATCCAAGGGAGCTGACACACCTCACTGTGCCAGACTCCCAAGTGCTGTCAGCAGCTGGGAGAAAGCCCCAAATTACATCTTTCCCTTCTTTGAGGCCACCTTAATAGGGCAGTGTCTGAGAGATGCTGCAGAGTGTAGTCATGGATGACAGGAGAGCCCGGTCAGCACGGCATGAACAGACAGGGGCATCCTCACCATGAATTGCACTGTGAGCTCTATGACTGGCATTGCCCAGTACTCTACCACTTCTTTCCCAGGCCATTGAAGAAGGGAACCTGGATTCCCTGGACCATTCCGATTTTCAAAGGACAGACATTCCCTTTGAAGTGCCACTTCCAGATCATCAGCACGTGCCTGTGAGTGTCATCTATCTTCTTCAGCTCCTGTGAGCAGTGATGCTGCCTCAAGGTCCTCTGAACAGGGGTTAGGGTGAGGCTGGGATTGCAGAGACTGCAGGGGATGGAAACGGACCCAGGACTGCCACCTTCTGTCTGTCCCACCACTGCAAGCATGCACACACATATGCACATACCTGTGTACACACACACACACACACACAATCTCTTTCTCCCCAACATACACATGCACATTCAACCACCACTGTGCACCACGCATGTGTGTTGTGTGCACATCATGCATGCCCCTGTCCTGCTCCCCCACGTGCTCCCTGCTGCAAGTGAGGCTGCAGCCAGGCCATGAACTGCCCTTTGCCCACAGGAGGAGCAGCGGGAGGAGGTGAGGGACTGGGTGCTTACCATGTCCATGGACCAGCGGCTGGAGCAGGTGCTGCCACAGGATGAGCGCAACACCTACGAAGCCTCTCTGGTAGCAGCAGATACCGGGGTGCACTCCCTGCCCTGCGTGCTGACAGGTAAGCTCCAGGCCAGCTCGCTCAGACAAGAGATAACAGTGCTGTGCAGGGAGTGGGAACCTACTGCAGGGTAGGTCTGCAAGGAGGACTGGGCTGTGCTGTAAGAGGAGTGGAGAGACTGTGTGGCTGTGGGGAACCAGCTCTGCTGGAGGAGATAGGGCTCTTTTTTACTGTGGGGGGTGATTGAACACTGGAACAGGTTGCACAGAAGTTGTGAGATTACCATCCCAGTCAAAAGCTGTCTGGACACAGCCCTGAGCTGGGGTGGCCATGCCTGAGCAGGGAGTTGAACCTGACAGACCCCGAGCAATTCTGATCTCGGCCACTCTGTGATTCAGTGTTGGCTCAGGCTGACACAGCTCTGCCTAGGGACTCCAGGCAGGCCAGAAGAGAGTCGTGAATGGGCAGCACCTGGCCCTGCTCTGCAGTGAAGGACTTAAAAAGGGTCAGAGAAGAGGGAGCAGTGGTGGTCCACTAGGAACACAGCTCTGGCTCCTAAGGCCAGAAGCTGGGTGTTATCGTTGGACCTACTCGTTTGAGTGTCATTGTCCAAGGGCAGTTCAGTGATCTTCATTTGGGCACCTCTTCTTCATTTTGGCTTCCTAGAGACCAAGGCAGCATTATTCCCTCCAGCACACTGCTGTTGAGGGAGCCCCATCCACGGCATGGGGAAGGGGTGTACCAAGTGGGGGCCAGCTGTGGGGCTCAGCTTGTTCTGAATGTGTCACTTTGTGCCCAGGGTACCCAGTGCTAAGAAATAAGATCGAGTTGACGCCAGGCCGAGAAGCGAAGAAGGACGTGTGGTACAAGTTCATGATGGCTGTCAAGGTGAGCCAGACCTCTGCAGACAGGGAGACAGGCTGTGGGTGGGGTTCAGCCCCTCATGCTGACAATACAGCATCCTCTGGGTGAATCATTGTCCCAGGGCAGTTCACTGCACTCTCCTGATAATGCTGCTTGGTGGGTATTAACAGACCCAGTCCTGCCAGCCCACGGGGTTCCTTCAGGCAAGGGGAACAGGGGTGCCCCCTTCCAGTGCCAAGGCCTCTCTCTTTCTGCAGACATCCCACAGCCCTGCGGGCCAGGATGTGATTGAGTTCCTCCGACGGTGGTGCGGGGGACTCCCAAGCACCAGCTTCTCATTCCAGTGAGCAGGACAGTGGCAGCTTTCAGGCCTGTTCCTCAGCACCTTCCACATCCAAATAAACGTGTTATCTCAACCGTGCGGTGCTCCTGTTTGCCAGGGGATGCTGAGCCCAGAACACCTGCAGCTGCTGGGCACAGGACTGAAAACACTGTACATGTGTCTCAACTCCCACATCCACAGGTGACTGTCACACTGGGACCATGGCTCTGTCAACATCCCTGTGCCTGGGGAGCGGCACTCTCCTTCCCTTGGCAGGCCTCACTCCCAAGCATCACTCATCTGGCAGAGCCACTCAGTGCGGAAAAGTTTATTTATTCAAAAAAACTAGAGATCCACGTGACAGGGATTCTTCCCCTTCTGTTCCCTGACATGCCTGCGATGGCACAAGGACTTGGGCCCCATAACCTCTGCCCACCCCCATCAGTGCTGACAGAAACCGATGGAGCCTTCAGCACAACCAGGAAGGACCTGGCAGCTTGGGGAGAGGATGGGAGAGCATCTGGGGCCCATGGCACCTGCTGACCAGCAGGGTCTGTCCCAGGTGGGGTGGTGGAGCTGCGGGGAGGAGGGAAGGCACACGCCTCACCCCTGCAGCCCACCTTATGCACACGGACACTGCAGAAGGTGTGACATCACCTTGCCCCCGACCTTGCTGGATCACAGCACTCCTGCAGCACACCCTGGGAGTGAAGGAGCACATGTCAGTGCCAGGCTCTGCTGCAGTGTCCAGCATCACTGACTCCTCTGCCCCTGTTCTCAGGAAGAGGTGATTTGGGGGTCTGGTGTGGGCATGGGCCCTCTTGATGGCAGAGCCTGCTCCCCCCAACCCACACACGGCCCACATCGTGTGCTCACCTCTCCAGCTATGCACGAGACTCAGCAAGTCCTGCCAGGAGCTGCTGCCTCTCACGCGGTGACTTCTCCACTGCTGTCCTTGGCCTGGCCAGCTAGAGAGAAAAAAAGACAAAAAGAAGTGTAGGGTGGCAAGGATATGTGATGGGCAGTATTCTCACAAGAAAAGAACAGGCCTGGCTACCAGGGGGATGAAGAGGGTCCCTCTGCACCTCCCCATAAAGGGGTGCTGGTCTGGCACCTAGGCTGGCTAGAAGAGGTTCCAACTCGGCGTCCCTCCCCTACTGCTGCACAGCCTCCTTGTTCCCAGGAGAACCCTACACCTTCCAAATGCAGCACAAAGGCAGTAATCATGGGGGAGATACAGGGAGATCTGTCCGGCTCAACAGGACATACCTGCTCTTTGCCATAGCTGTGTGCACAGGGCCCGATGCCCTGAAAGACCAGAGCCACCAAACAACACCTGCCCGAGAGCACAGCTTCTGCAGCTGCCAGCAGCAAGGAGGGGAACCAGAGGGCCAGGGCTGTGTCCTGCAGAGAAGGGGGTCAGAGGAACGTGGGCACTGCACTAGGCTGTCAACACACTCAGCAGAGCCTGTGTGGGCAGCAGGTGAAAGAAGGGGGAGAGGGAGAGAGAAGAGAAGCAGGAGGGGAAGTGAGAAGGAAAAGAACGATGAAGCAGAGAAAGAGGCTGATGGGAGGAGTGGGGGTGTGCAGTGACCCTACAGACTCACGTAGATGCGCGTGGTGTTGAAGGGACAGTCGTTAGTGGCAATGGCTGCACGGGCGTCCACGGGCAGCGCGGAGCTGTTGCAGCCCCTGACCAGGTGTGTGCCCCGGCCGTGCACCGTGAGGGCGATGGCCAGAGCCAGCCCCACGCTGCACGCGGTGGACAAGAGGCAGTTCAGCAGAGATACGCTCAGCAGGGTCCAGTGCTGCAGGGGGCAAGAATATGACTGGGACTGGCACGAGCTCGGAGAAACGCTGGGGTCGGGCAGCTATGCCTCTGCAGAACTGCTCCCCGAGGGGGCACACACCGTCTCTTGCCTCTTCCGGGACGGCTCAGCCTTGCCCTCGGATAAGGCTCTCGCATCTTTCCATCCTTCACCCGCTGTGAGCTCGGCACCGCCGAGCGCCCTTTCCCTCGGGCTCCGTGGAGACTCCCACACAGGCTTGGCCGAGTGTCGGGAGCCCCCAGCCGCAGCCCAACCCGGCGCACCCCGCCCCACAAGGGTGTTCGCCCACCCCACAAGCCCACGCAGGACCCCCGTTCCGGCCGCAGCTTCGCCCACCGAAGCACTTGTGCCCGAGGACGGGGCACCCG
>JAHLSL010012682.1:117175-147982 GCA_025920805.1 Petroica traversi
GGAGCGAAGCGCCGGGGGGAGGGGGGACGAGCCCGGCCACCCCTGGGCCCACGACACGGGAATAGGGGGGAGTGACCGGAAGTGCAGGGCTTAGGGGCTCACCCCTGCTTACCTTTAAATTAAAAAAAAAAAAAAAAAAAAAAGAAAGAAAAAACCCATTTCTGTGCTGTGCAAAAGACACTTTGTACAATTCAAACAGAACAAACTCCATGCACATGAGTGGGGCTGCAGAATACCCCAAGCCAGGCCTCAGCTCCGCAGCACAACCTGGCACATCCCAACAAAAACAGGGCTGGAAATAATACTGATGCGCAAAGTCTCCTTTACGAGGCGGGCAGGGAGGACTGTCGCTGAGCCCAGCCACGGCACATGCAGGATGAGCTTCCAAGCACTGCAGCTGGGGTCTTGCGAATGCCCGACAGTAGTGGGCAGACACAGATGGGTCGCAGGCAGCGAGGCCACGCTGGCTGCCCAGGAGCCAGGGGGCTAAGATGACACAGTCACGGCCGTCAGGGCTCCATTCCGAGTGTAGTAGAACTTGCTAAATGCCTCTTCAAGTAAACAGGTGAGTCTGCTCTGGTCAGCCTGGGGAACACAAGGATAGTGAGGAGTAAGCTCTGTCCACTCAAAAATGAGAGCATGGCTACAGCCCCCAGGGCAGGGATATGGCTTATTCCTCCTGCCTCCTCCCCTCAAAAAGGACTGATGTGGCATAAACCACTGAACTCTGAGAAAGGAGACAGGCTTATAGCCCTCCCTGAGGCCCTGCTTACCTCGCTGATGAATCCAAGCTGGACCAGTTCAGCTGCCAGCTCCTGGATGTTGTCATCTGCAACACAAGGAAAGGTGTCAGTCCTTGGTCCAAGCATGCTGCTGGCCCTGGTGCACCTCAGCAGGGGCAGAAGGTACTTACTGGGCTGCAGGTCACAGCTCAAGTGTCGATTCAACTTGTCTTCCAGTTTCAGCAGCAGCGTCAGCTGCAGGGTAAAGAAATTCTCATGAGGGATTGCTGTCCTGCAGGCTGCCATGGCAAGCCCAAAGCGACCCTAGAAACGCCCGCTGGGATGGGAACCGCCCCTCCAGAGCTCCACAGGGATCTAACAGAATAGCCACAGCCAGTTCCATCCTGAACTGCAGCTAGAAGCACCATCCTGCACTGGAACCCAGGACCTCAGGGTGGGCTCAGGTGCCAGGTCAGCCACAAGCACAGGCCTGGGTCAGGCTTTGGGTGCTGGCAGTGGCAGCTGCAGCAGTGCAGGGTTACCCCAGGCACCAGCAGCACATCACAGCCATCAGCTGTGCACAGCTGCCCCAGCCTCCCCCAGCTCAGCCAGACAGAAACATACGTGGTGCTTCACGCCCTCCTCCACTGACTCGATGTTGCACTGCATCAGCACCACCTGCAACAGAGGCACAGAACCCATGAGCAGCTGCCCTGCACCCCTGCCTGGTGAGGGGAGTGCAAGACAGAGCCCCTAATGCTCACCTTGCGGGTCTCTACCTCAGCAGGCTCTGGAGTTGGGGTTTTCACTGATGGGGGAGCAATGGGAGATTTCACCACAACCTGCTGGGGCTGCTGGGGTCGTGGCATCCCAAAAGCTGTGAGGGGATAGATTCCATTCCTACAAAGACGGAGCAGCATCTGACATTACACCTCTGCAAAATTTTTCCAGTCTCACACACAATGAAAGGTGTCTTTTAAAAAAATCCCTCTTACCTCACATCCTCCAGGAATTTGTCCAGCTCCAGTGCTGGAGATTGAGAGAAGCTGGAAAACAAAGTATCCTGAGATGAGAAATCGTCTTGCAGTACCATTCACTTGGTTCTGTTAGGGTGCAGTTTCAAATCCCCTGTCCATGGGCAAGATGGGTGTGGACAGAGGCAGCCACTGGTGTGACAAGATCTCACCTTCCCTTAACAACACAACTATCCATAGGAGTTAAGGATGAGGCAGCGGTTATGGCAAAGCCAGTCTCACATCCCTCAGAACAGTGCAACACAGAGTTATCTGAAGTGTGGCCTAACGACCCCATTCCTGGTGAGGTGTTTCACAAACACCTGCCATATCAGGTCCCTGGTTGCAACAAACACTTGGAACAGCCAAACCTTTGTCTCAAGGGTACTCTGAAGCATTCCAGAGATGGGGCAAGGACTGCAAAGCTGCTGGAAGCCTGACAGGATATCCACAAGCACTTTGCTGTCCCACAAGTCTGGTGTGGGCTGCACACCTGCCTCAGCTTCCAGACCACTCTCCAGCCCCTCCCACACCCCCAGCACCTAGAATCATCCCATCCTCTAACAGCAGTAGTTGTCAACAAAAATTTACAATTTTTTTCTGGCAGCTTGGTTTGCATGGCAGTCTGATGAATCATCCAGACATGATGCTGATATTGCAAGTCATTGCTGCTTTCTTTTCCTTTTCCAGGACCTCTGAGGTATGGCACTACCAAAAAGCAAGTTCCAGGCTGGCACCCACAGACTGCTAAGCCCGCAGAGACTGACACCCCATGTATGTAAAGGCTCTCTCTTGCACAGCTTTGGCTGTTCACTTGTTGTCCTCCATTTTGAGAGCCTATATAAAAAACATTTCAAAGGGAATTTCATACTACTATTTCCTAGTGGTATGACAACTGGAACGTCAGGTTTTGGAAGGGTCTCTATGGCTCAGAGACTGCTTATGTGGATGGAGCTGATCCTCCTTGTCATCATGGTTGCTCTTGTTCAGCAGCCTGAGCATCCCAGAACTCTGGGCTCCCCTGGGAATACAGTATTTAGCTAATCCCTTGACTAGCCAAGGCTTTGTTATCCAAAATGTACCCCACTTTTTGGCACTCTACTTGCTCCATACGTATTACCATCACACCCTTAGGGAACCCCCCCTACAGTGTAAATAGTGCTGAGTGTCACTGACAGCTGCCTCAACTGCCTTTCCCTGTGCATAGTGTGGAATAAGATGCTCCATTAGGAAAATGCTGAGGAACCCTTTCTCAGAAGTGCTGGACTCCATCTGGCTAGTCTGTGATTGGTCAGAGCACCTCCCCAAAATGTTCAGCATGTTTTGCTGGGGACTGTTCCAACTACAGTGTGTTCATTTCACCCTCCATCTGGGGAACAATTAATCTCAACTGCACAGAATCTGCTCCCAGAACACAGATGCAAGGTCTCCTTCCACCCAGGAATAGCTCTCCTCAGAAGTGTGTGTGCCCAGACAGTGACTGCTCCTTCACCTCCAGCTCTACCAGCTCCCATTGGCAGCCAGTCAGTGGGGAAACACCAACACTGAGGTGAGGGGGAGAGTCCCAGGCAGAGCCTGTGGTGCTCACACCAATGCTCCAGCACTGTTCCCCTGAGCAGCCCACTGAGGACACCATGGGGACTCACATCATCTTGACTCCTTCCCTGTCCTCGTGATTGATTTCTGCCAACACTGCATTCATGTCGAGGTTTTTGGTCATTTCTTCTAAAGCATTTTCAGGAATCATATCTATTAAAATAATAGGAGTAACTTAGAACAATTGACGTTCCTCTCCAGCTTCAGAAAAGCAACAAAAAGTGCAGAGGTCTTATGCTCTCTGATGCTCTCAGAGCAGATCAGGCACCATGGCCCTTCTGCATCTGACAGCCAGGTACCTGCAGAGCAACAGGGGATGGGGAGGGGTGTTCCCCACGTGCCAGCTCACTGACAGCTCAGCAAGGCTCTGCAGAGCACTGACCCATGTGGGGATGTGGCTCCCAGGGCTCAGTACTCACGCTGGTGCCCAACGATGCAGTGAGCAGCCAACAGCTTCAGCGATGGCACCTCAAAGAGCGCCTGGTGGAACAGGAGCTCCCGGGCCGTGGGGCGCCTGCCGGGGTCCTGTTCTAGACACTTCTGAATGAACTCCTAAAGACAAAATCTGCATTAGACAACAAGTAATGCCACCAGAGCAATTCAGGGCACCAACCCCCCTGGCTCACCCGCTGCAGGGGGTCCTCCAGCAGCTGGATGGCACTGTTGATGGCCTCCTGCGGCACATAGGATGACTCCCCATTCCCCTGGATCTCCAGCACGGCCATCTGCAAACAGAGAGCAGAGCATCAGACCCCACTGGGAATGGCAGACTGCATGGGAGATAGGCTCCAGGAGACCACTGCCAAGCATAAAATCATCACAGCCAAGCTGTTTGGGGGTACTTAAGGTCACACTTGGAGAGACAGAGAAAATGGCAGCCTCATTATAACAGCTTGCTCCTAGTACCCCGAAAGACTGCCAGGGAGCCCTGGGAACTCTGCCAGCAACAACCTGGACAGTAAGTGTATCCATTCTGAGCCTCATGATCCACTGGCCTGTCATTCTGTTTGATAATTCCATAATGAAGCACTGACTGGATCACTGCCAGGATCTGACAGTGTCCCTTCTGGCTGTGTGAACAGCTCTGCATCACAGAACAATTGCAAGCACACAACACATCAAGAATGGGCTCCAGCCAACTACACAGACACTAACTCTCAGTTAGGTAAGGCTGGAGAATATTGCAGAGAATGTCTCTGCATTCAGAGTTTTTGTTTCCTAGAAGTTGCAACTTTCCACAGTTCTCTTCCTCCTTCATTTACAGAATGTACAGCACAGGTTGAGAGTTTCTTGTGTCGGCTCTTTCTGATAATTCTTTTCAGAAAATACTCCTAACAACAACTCCCATTACCTAGACTTGGACCTACTGACTGCAAGAACGGAGGAAGCACAAAGCTGCTACAACCAGGTACGTCAGACTCACATTGACTGCAACCAGCACCTCTATCAGATGGGCACAGGCTGGCCCAGAAAAAGTGACAGACTACAGCTGTCCTCTGCTCCGGACACCCCAGGCACATACATGGACATTACATAACCGTTTGCAGCAGTGACTATTCCCTCCAGCCAGTGGGTTCAACTTCAGGACTGGCCAAGACCCGCTAAGTAATTCATTACTCATTAGGAATTTTGGGAAAACTGAATCACTGAGCCATTTACTTCTTAGTGAGGCACTTGGGGGAGCCTCCATAGGGATCCCTCCAAGGCAAAGTGCCCTTGGCTCTGAGAACAAAACACACTTATCTCTGACCAAACCCACGCATGGCCATGGCCTTTCCAGAGCTCTCTCTTTCCTCAGATTTATCATCTTTGTCCCACAGTCCATGTTCAATACTTACCTCCAGCGCACACATCCCAAAGGAGTAGATGTCCACAGCAGTGGTGACATTGGCAACTTCTGTAACACAGAAATAGCAGTGTTACCAGTCAGCTCTGCATTCAGCAGCACCACTCTGCACCAGGCTGGGACAGTCCTGCAGCTTCTCCCTCCTCTGCTACCAAAGACCAGAGGAGCTGAAGCATTTCAGAACTGTTAACATGGGATCTGTCAGGAGCCTGGCGCTGAGAACAAGGTGCAGAACAGCTTGGAAACATCAGTAAGGCCAAAAAAACCCTGGGCTTGCAGCCACAGCCACGCCATACCTCCATATTCCGGGGCAAAGAAGTGCAGGTTCTTCTGCTCCTCACGACAAGTCTTCACGTGGTTGTTAATTGTGTCCGGTGCCACTAGAAGAAAACCAGGAATGCTTAGGATAAGGAAACCGTATTCCATCCCTGGTGAAATCCCAGGGAACACCTGCAACTCCAGGCCTTTGGGCAAAGGGGCAGAATGGTGGCGTTAAGCTGACTCTTCACAGCCCTCATCTCTTGTCACCTGCCCTGATACACTCCTACATTGTCCCCTTGGCAGCTTAGCACTACTCTCCAAGGGCAAGCCTGGAGACCACAGCTGCTGCCTACTGGGAAGACAAGCTGGTAACAGCTCCCAGTTGAAATACCTAACTTCAATCACATCTATAGCATTTGTTACAAGCAACTCGTTCAGAACAGCAACCCAAAGAACAACCAGAGATCCCAAGGTCACTGCAACTGGTCACCACCTTGGTCACCACCCTGGGGTTGTGGGAGGATGGACCTCCCAGGCAACTCTTCCACGTATCAGGAGGACACTGGTGCCAAAGTGCCTCCAGACAAGAATCAAGCCAAGCTGCTGAAGGATAGGACGTGGCCACCCAGACAGCAGAACCTCCCAGCAGCTAGCACCTCCACAAACCACTCAGAGCAACGGGGAGGAAATAACTCACAGCGATAAGGACAGTGAGCTGAGCAGAAGTATGGACCCCCATGGAAGATAAGCCTTTGGGACAGCCACCTCTGCAGAGACTGCAAACAACTCTTTGAAATTAAGCAGCTGTCTCTGCCAGGGAGAAACACTAAGGTGGACAGGGAGCACAGAGCCACCATCCACTTGAAGCTCTACTGTCACACTGGAACGTGCCCAGTTCTAGAGTCTCTGGCCCATGTCCCATCTGGTCACCCTCCTGGACAATCGCAGTAAGTCCTGGTCTGTACTGGCACAATGTGGGCTGATACGGGACATGCCAAACCCCTCATGTTTTTCCACAGCAAAGATGATTCCCAGCTGAGTGACTAGTTACCAGTCTCAGAGGAAAGATGCTCTTTGGGCTCTAGTCAGACAAGAAGGACCTCCCTTCATAACTCAGCTCAGCTCTGCTGCATGGCACATACCAAATCATACTACCCGATCCAAGTGCTGGAAGCAGAGCTTGCTCCAATAGCTAGGGGCTTCTTTACCAGTCAACAATTCACAAGTAACTGCTTTCTGTTCCCTGTGTTAGCTCTGACCCTAGGAGTCCAGCAAGATGATTTCATTCCTAGTGCTCACCTGTTCCCAGACATCACCAGATCCTCTCACCTTCATATCACCAAGCAGCATAAGCTACGTTCTTTGCCCTTCTCCTAAAACCTGTTCTGTTTTCCCAAAGACACTGACTGCTTTAGACATGTTCTGGCCAGGGCTATTCACCGTCATACCAGTTGTATCTACTGGGGACTCTACCCCAAAGGACTTCAACACTCCCTATATGACAAGTGGCTCAAAGTCTCCCTTGAGGAGCCAGCAAATGCCTGATCCTCATCAGTAGCCAAATTATGAGCTCTGGACTTCAACAGACTTTATTTTGTACTTCTGAGTCAGTTACAACTGGGGTTTGTCCAGTCCTCTACACTGGACTGGATGTGTTCTTGTCCTGCTGGAGCCAACCTCTCAACCCCAACCCTGCATCCAGTGCTGGACTTGGCACACAGAGTAAAGCACCCACAGCTTGTCCAGCACACTGGGCTCTCATACCAGACCTTCTAAAGAGAGTATTTAAGGTTTCAGAAACCCTTCTGTTCTAACATCAGATTTATACTGCTGTTTATGGGATCCTGGATGTCTCTGCTCAATGCAGTGTACAGAAACTATCATACAGACGTTTGTGATACCTGTTAAACTTATAGCTACTGCAGGCATGTCAGAGGGACTCCCAGTGATAAACTAGACAATCTGTGAAGAGAAAATAACTTATTTTTTTTACTCTTCTATTTGTTCTGCCTTTCTTATCAGTACAATGCACTGTAAGAGGAAACAGGGACCAAAGACTCAACAACCTAGTCCTGCCAAATGTGGAGCAGTATCAGCCAAGGATAAAGTCACCCTGCACACAATGTTGTGATCAGCTTCATTTTCCAGCATGTCTTTAAATCCTATTATGACCACACGTTGGATTGCAATGGCCAATCCACTATCCAGGCACTCTGTTCTTGGCTCCTGTGCCCATTTAAGGACAGGGATCAGGCAGTAATCAATCACAGAACAGATTATCAACAGAAACCTCAGCAGTGATGGCTGATGGACTCCCATGCCAGACAGGCAGGTAGAGTGGCAGCCCAGCCCCCATCTAATGTCCTTCAGGAGGTCCAGCCAGCCTTGATAATGAGCTCCTCTGCATCCAGGTCCTACAGACCTTCTGCAGTAGCACCAGCATTTCTGGAAAGAACAGAACTCACACTCTCTGGAGGACCCTACAACTCATATACACAGAACTGACAAACAGGCAGCTCTGCATTTGCTGCTGGGGGTCAGCCAAGGATCTGTCCCCTCTGGTACTGTGGTCTTTGTGCTTTCTAACTTGCTGAGTCCCACTGGAGTGTATTTCCACCACTGTTACAGAGATTGTCTCTGCAGCTGAGTTTGATCAGCTACACTTGTCAGGAAATCTGCCCGTTCCAGCCATTTATATCCCAGCCCACGTGTGGCTTGGCTGAGGTGACAGGCATCACCTCACTCTGTTATTGCAGAACTGAGGCAGCACAGGGTCAATGACATCAGAGCCCAGAATCTCCTGTGTCTCAGAGCTAAGAAGGGACAGCCCTACCAGACACAGTCCTGCTCTATGTATCACTGATAGCACAATCTGCTTCTGAGGTTAGCTCTGAAAAACTCCCTGCAGGTTATTCAACACACCAGGCAGAAGTGCTGTTACAACTGTGACAGGACTTTAGATACTAAGACAAGAAGCTTTCGGTTTGGTCTGGTCGCTTGCAGATCATCTTGGCGCATGGGCCACTTAGCACTGACAGGGGCTTGAGACTTCACCTGCGCCTAAATTTTAAACCGACCTCCTGACTGTACAAGGTAAGAACACACACCTGAAGTTACCTCTGACACATGCTGTCCTGCCTGACTCACACATGGCTGCAATCTGCTACCTATTCCTATATTCTCAAACTGGCTCCATGCTGTGCATGATTGGATGGATGAAGGCTGAGGACGGCTATTAAGTGAGACAAATGATGAAGCCCACAAAGGAAAGTCAGATCACCAACAATAACAATGAACGTGTCTTTCTCAGCCACAAGAAGGTGACTACAAGGGGCAGATTACGAGACACAGCCCCATGGGATTGACAAGTCTGGTGGGCAATTAGAAGAGATGAATTTTAGAAAAAGGTTCAGCCAAATATGGTGTCTGAGCAGGCAGGTGATAGGAAGAGATGTGAAGCATAACAGGACAAGCAACCTGTCTCTGACAATTTGAACTCAATCTGACTACAAATGCATTGAAAGAGACAACCAGCATTCCTACACAAACATGCTGTAGCTGGTCAGATTTTCAAACCCTCAAGAACATGCAAAGAGTTGACTAAGTGGACAGCCTGTGTACCCACTGGCTGTTAGCAGTGCCAGCCCAGGAGGCAATGGTGGCATTCCTTCCTGGTTGTCCCCACAGAAGGTTTAGCAGAGGTGCCTGTGCATACAGCCCCCTGCTCTGGAACACTCCACACTGCATAGGACATTTGCCTCTTGTGTGGTGTCCACCTCACACCCGCCTGTATTCTGCACTCAGAACTTCCTCCTTGTGGGCAGGAGAGATGGCCTCCCACTGAGCTGCTTGGGCCCTTGCAAGCATGTGAGCATGCTGCAAAGCAGGGCATAACTCCATTCCTCAGTGAAGGGCTTGGTGCCCTGTCCAACAGAAAGCAGGAGAAAACCAGGTGTCAGTGAGAAGAAAAAACAACTGGCTTCTAAGATTCTTCCAGGCTTGCTGTGCAACCCAGCAATGGGACAATTAACCACTGTACCACCAGGAACCCAAAAATCACCAACTGAACCCAAGACCGCCTCTGTAGCTAAAAACGGAGGACCATATGGCCAGAAGAGGTATGAAGCCACATTATTATCCCTCAGATCACTCATATGCCCCAGACACTTTCACTCCTGCAAAAGGGTACAAGACTGCACAAGCCCATGCTATTACAAAGTTTGCTTTCTCTGCTCACAGTGATGACAAAAGCTTTTTTATTAGGGAGGGCAAGGCCTGGAAAATAAGGAACTAGGAAGCATAAAAAGAAGGATAAAGCCATTAAACGAGGAGTCAAACAGGAAGAGGTGTCAGATTTATGCTGATCACAGGATAAAAGCTCCCTATAGCCCTCATATCTGTATCAGAGATTGCAAACACTGTTCGCAAAATGTTTGCAACACTGAGTCACCAGAAGCAGCAGGATTTTCTTATTTTTAACAGCTGAGTATCATTAACTGAAGTGGCATATGGAAAGCACACTACACACTGTTCCCAGTGCCAGGTAAGGCTCCTCATCTGCTTACACACACATGCACTCCTGCCACATCTACCGACATTCCTTCCCAGCAGAAAATCAACCTCTGCTAAACCACTGCCCATGGATCACTCCAGAGAAAACACTGCTGGAGCAGAATCAGTGGTACTGGCAATAAAGTGTTAATGTCACACAAAAACAGGAGAAGGCTACTCTCCACAGAAATTAATGCAGGATCAAAATCATGGCATGGTTCATGTGGGAAGAGACCTGTGGAGGTCACCTTGTCAAACCCTCCTGTTCCAACAGGGACACCCAGAGCTGGTTGCCAAGAATCATGTCTAGATGGCTTTTGGATAACTCCAAGGATGGAGTTTCCATCACTGCCTTGGATAACCTTTGCTTGTGCCACCATCACACTGAAAATGCCTGGAGTCCAGAGGGACCATCTGGGGTCCAGGCTGTGCCGTGGCCAGTCCCTGGGCACCCCCAGGAGCACTGGGCTTACCTGTAGACACCTCCCTGCAGTGTCACAGCCAGGGATCCCTGGGCTGCTCTGCTCCCTCAGACACCTCCCTGGCCCCTCAGACACCTCCCTGCAGTCTCTGGGCCCTACTCTGCCCCACGCTGAGCAGCCACAGCTCCCTCAGCCTCACCCCAGCAGAGATGCCCCAGCCCTGCCGCATCACGGGGTGCTCGGCGGGCTCTCGCCAGCTTGTCCCTGTCCCTCGTGTCCTGGGGAGCCAGCGCTGGGCTCAGATCTACAGGGTGGCTCCATGAGCACTGAGCAGAGGGCCAAGTCCATTCCCTCCCTCCTCTGGCAAGGCTTTGCCTAATGCAGCCCAGGGCACCATCAGCTACTTTTGGGACAGGGCACACACTCCTGTCAACAAGCTACAGAGGGACGTGATCACATTGTGTCACTTTTCTCATGAAACAGCAGATGGTATATTTAAAAGAATTCTTAGAGTTCTAAGTTGACATGTTTGACCACATCTGTTACACGGAAGCAGAAAGTGGAAGTAGGCAGAGCAGAAAAAACATGAACAGATAAAGAAGAGCTGTAAGATTAGTACCTGTCAATCCCGGCTGCTCCTAAGCAGGGACTTAGAAGTTTATTGGCACTTTGTCTGAAGAGTTCCTGATACAAACAACTTCAACCCTTACAAAATGTGTTTGGAGATCTGAAATGTGCACCAAAAACCAAGTTCCACATTCTAGACCAGAAGAACGAAGGTCTCACTGACCATGCAAACCCCTGCTTGGGCTACACCAACTGCAATGCAATACTGATATGAAAAAGATACACATCTTCACATTACAGTGTAAGAATTACATGCAATCAGAAAAAACAACAGACACTCACTGAAACGCTAGAGACTGGAGAAATTGTCTTCTCCCAGAAGACGGATGTACACTGGAAAACAAGTTCTCAGAAACATAACTGTGAAAATGATCTTCTGTTATGAGCAGCTCTGAAACAGGGACTGAACCAATACAAATGCACATTCTAAAATGCAATTAGGGCCCACAAGATCAAGAATTTCAAGTACAGCTTTCCCAAATTTCAACCTCCACATCTTTGACTATCATTGCTCACAACTTGCCAAAGGGACCCTGGGAGATTTAACCCACAGCAAAGCTCACCCCTGGAAGCAGGTGCCAGAGTGCAAACAGTGTCTGGCCCACACGGTTCCAGACCTAAACCACAAACCCGTCTAGGTTGGGAGGTACCTCTTGAGAAGACAGCTCAGCCCCTGCTCAGGCACAGCCAGCCAGCACAGACTGCCCTTGCTTGTTTGTGTTTAAGTGATCTTTTCAGAAACATCACAAAGTAGCTTCCTAAACTGCTGAGGTTCCCGAAGCCTTCAATGAAAGGGCCCTGGAAGGAGGACACACCTGCAACTGCTGTGCTAATATCAGAATGGGTGAATGAAGACCTGGATGACTATAATCCAAATCCCTATATCTACTGGGAAAGTCACATAAAAGCAGGGAAAAAACAGAGCTGAACAAAACTGAAGCAGCAATGTCTTCAACGCAACACAGAAATAACAATGACCTCAGAAAATTTATATTCCTGGAGCACTAAACCGAGACATTTGAACCTTTTAAAATATCTTATTTAACTGAAAACAACAACCAGTCTAGAAGATCATTGTTTTCTGGTGTTTCCACGAATGAGGTGAATCACAGCAGCACACAGAGGGTACACTGAGCTAGGGAAGTAAGAACAAGGAGCAAGACGCAGCTTTTAAACCTTCTGCAAAATAAAAATTAGTTTATTACTATCACAGCATAGAAGGAGGAAAATCTTTGCAACAAGGCCACCAAGGTCACCAGTTATTACCACTAAACTGGACCTTAAAATTTCACCACCCTCTCCCAGACACAAACACTGAACATGCGGTCAATGGGAGGCAGCTGGGAACTTCCAACATAGGCAGAACCCATGGACTGCCACTCACCCATGGCTGCTCCATATGAGCTCTGTGTTTACACAAAAACCAAGGGCAGGTCTCTGGAACTGTTTCTGCCACTTTAGTAGTCACAGCAGATGCTACAGAACTGTAGCACTACAATTACAGCATTGTACCATTACAATTAAAATCAACTTCATGCTATTCAACCCAGTTTATCCAACAGTTACTTGAGAACAGCCCAAATGAGAAGCGTCTTCACTTGGAGACAGGCATTTATACTGAGTCTCAAAGACAACACAGACCCACGGCAGACAAAGCTTTAAAGAAAAACCCAGCCCACCCAAAAAAGTAGGCTGGATCCAACTTTGGACTTTCTAAAGCCTTCTACACAAAAAGTTCCACTCAAAACTATTTCCTTGCCCAATCTCATTCCCAGCACCACCTGTAGTCACAGACAAACTTTATGAACATCTCCCTTAGTTTTGCCAAGTTTCTAAGGAACCAAAAATGTTTGCCTTGGTGGAGAATGTGCTTGACTCACACATAAAACTGTACAGCTAGAAAAGCTAAACTACATCAATTCATGTTACATCTTCCTAAATCAATGCCAACATGCCATTTTTATGGCAGATTTTTCCAGGTCTGATGACTTCAATTATCTGTTATTTTACCTTTAAAACCATACTTGCCGTAGTTGAAAAAATAAGTCAGATCCAAGATATCCTAACCTCTTATTTCTGCATCACCTTAGGTGTCTATTAGGAATGTGTAAATCAGCATGATATTTAAAGATCAGGCAACAAAATCCAAGGGAGTGATGACTAAAATAAGATTAGTTATGAAAGCATGTCACTCACAGCCTCATTAGCTCAATGCTCAAGCAAAACAGAAGCCTTACACCCTACATTCAGTATTTTCAAACCCAAACCACTCTTCAAGATCAAACAATCCCTGGCTCTCATATCAGCAGTACCTTCTGGTACAACAGACTGTTAGAAGAAGTTTGCAACTAACCATCCAGGGAATCCAATTATTCCAAGGCCACAGATGCTTGTTCCAGCACAGGTGAGGTACCACAGCATCTCCTTATGCCTGCAGAGTGCTGACTCAGGCTTCTCCTGCCATAGGAGAACCTAGGGCCTTTGGTTCTGCTCACAGGGCAACTTGATTTTGGAGAAGCAGCTGGCCAGCCCTCAGCCTTGCTGCCCTCAGTGTGGCTGAGCCCATGCTCAGTCAGGTTCCCATTCCATGGGCGAATTCCTGGATGAGTCTGCTCGCTGCCACTCTGCCATCCTACCCAGCCACTGCCACCCCAGGGACACCTGCCCTCCTGAGGACTCAGCCTGCATTGCATCACCATCCCGCTCAGCTACACCAGATCCCAGACTGAGCTTTCCAGGAGCCTCTGCCCTGCTGGGGATGCAGAGTGGCACAACACATCCTCCCACCAACACCTGGAAGGCACAGAGCCCATCTGGTCAGGCCCTTCCCCTTTCCACCACTTCCAGCTGACGGTTGGTAGGTTCCCAACTCAGATGAAACAAACTCTAACCATCGAGAATAACCCTGATGGCAAAAAATAAAATAAATAATTATTATAAATGTAAATATGGTGTTCTATGCAATAGGGTTACAAATTACAGCACGCGAATCCTTCTCTGGCTCCCACCAGCCCAACTCCCTCCTCATATGCACAGATCTCCCCAAAACCAGAGATCTGTCTGGGGAAACATCAATAGCCAAGCTTACTTCAACCCAGGGACTCATTTGGGGCAGGAGAGCTCTGGCCATCAGGAGCCAGACACATTCACTGAAACATTCATCTTAAAACCAACACATCTAAGAAGTTCAAACTACAAGCAAGCAATTGGATAGCCAAGCACACAGTGGGGGCTAGTCCATGGCTGAGTCCCAGCCAAGGACAGCAGAGCAGCAGCAGGGAAGAGCCTAATGGATGTGGGAAGTTCAGCTGGGAAGAGCTCAGAACAAGGCATGGCTTGTTGACATGCAGGAGCTGGCATGCACAGGGCCCGTGGACTAGCACACGCTAAAAACATGGAGAGGGAGAAAACTAACAACCAGGAGACTTCACAAAGGGCAGTGCTCCCTCTCTGTAAGGCTCTGGCCAAGAGCACAAGGAACGGTTTGCATCCCAGCACAGAACACGAGCTCTCCAAGCAGGATGCACCTAAGCCAAACAGTTTTATACGCAGCCTTATAGCAAGGGAACACTGTAAATAGATCAGTGTGTATGTTTGTGTGTTACAAATATAGATATACACACACATATATATATAAATATATATATATACAGATACACACAGAGATAAAATCATGTACATGACATAAGTGGAGTCACATCACAGGAGCGGAGAAGTTTGCTCACCATTAGCAAATATCCTATGAAAGACTGTTGTAACAGAGCAGCCCGTGAGCGGGAAGTAAAACGAGATAAAGTCAATGAGTTGGTGAACAGCAAAGCACTTACATCCATAGAGACAGCTGGGTCAGAGTCAGGGCACACAGGGACAGGACTGAGCACCAGGCCCTGCCTCCAGTCACCTCTTCAAAAGAAATTTACCTAAGGAACTTCAGGGTTTCTACCTGAGAACCAGACTGGGCAGGGGAGACAAGGCATCTCTGACCAAGCAGAAGGTTATGGCTTACTGAGAGCAAGAAGCTGGAAATTCTGTTCTGTGAGTATCCTACAATCCCTTAGCCCCACCCATCCCATCCCTTCAGCAGAAAATGCCCTTCTGCTACATCCCAGCAGATTATGGCCACAGAACTCAGCAGGACAACCCACACTTACACACCTGGCCACAGGATGCCACAGCAGAGCTAACACCCCTAAGAGTCCTGGGCCCATGGCCTGGAATTCAGCAGACAACTAAATGCAGACTGAATCCAAGGTCAGGTGGGGTGCAGACAGGAGAGATGTATAGCAGCAATGCCTGGAGGCACAAGCTGGAAACCTGCACTGCACTCCACCGAGCTTCCTCTCTGTTCCATCAAGGTCTCACTCAGCATATACATCACTGTATCTCGGGGCACCACAGGACACTGAGACCCTCCAGCCTGAGGCCTCCCTTGTGCTGAGGCACACCAAGAGCTGCCCAAAAGGATTTTTAATTCAAACACATCACTTCTTTCCACCTGTGAACAGTTCTTACACAGTCAGTGAGAACTCCAGGAACAGCTCCTAACAATGCCAATACAAGCAGGCAGCAGCACCAGGCACCCTGTCAGTACACCCTGCTCTCCCCACACTCGGAGCAGCTGTAGCCTGGCTCAGGAACACACCTGGCAGCACATCTCCTTGTCAGGCAGCACAGGCATCCACGGAGGCACCCACTGTGTTGCACGTGGGTTCAGTGAAGAGTACACAGGGCACGACTTGGACTTACCACAAGGAATGCTTTCACCTAACCACAGCTCCACAAAGCAGGTGGAACATTCCAGTCTCTGGGAACACCAGTGGCAAGTTCAAGAGCTGTAAGTGTCTTTCCTATGCTCATCACAAGTTCTCCAAAGCTCCCCACACATTTGAAACGTATTCTCCTTAAATCTATTAACTCTGCACTTTATGGCACTGGAAAAAAAGGTTAGCAAATGAATGAATTATGGATAGTTTTTGCATTTAAGCAGTATGCAAAATCTTTACTCCTTTCCACTCCCTTTTTCTTCCACAGCTGACCCCCAGCACACAGATTTTCATACTGAACAGAGAAACAGTGAACAGTCCAGCCAGTGCACATGCCTCTGAGGGAGCAGCAAGGAGCAAAGGGCTGTTCCCAGAGCTGAACGTGTATCACAGGAACCACTACCAGACATTTCCAGCGTGACACTGCTCCCCTGGCATGCCCTCCCCCAGCAGACAGCAGGATGTCCTGCAGTGCATACCAGCAGCTGCCTCAGCCAGGTTTTTGCCCCACACTCAGCAAGTATTCTCTTTGCCAAAGCCAGGGAGAGGAACTTTGGGAGCAGCACCAATCATAGTACTGGGGACAGAGACAGCACCAAAGCACAGATTACAGTGCACTGAATCCTTGTTCCCCATAAATCCACAGAAATTACTGTCCTGCTGCTTTTAAATAAACACAGGGAAGTGCTCAGATACCAGCCAGCTGTAGAGAACAAGGACAGGAAGCAGTAAACATGAGCCTGGCATTGTTAATTACTCTGGAGCAATTGTCATTCCAGTACCCAAACTAAAACCTAGCCAGATGGGCACTGCAAAGGCAGGGAGAAAGGCTCAAGCTCCAACTCAACCAGGAGTCCTGTGGATGGAGTTTTTGCCTTTTCTGGTTGGCTGGGCACTGCAGGAATAGGAATACATCCGGCAGAACTGCCAAGTCTAATTCCAGCCTGACTGGAGCCACAGCTTTTCCATCAGGAGGATTCTTCTTCTGACCACAAGTCCACTTGCACTCACTTCCGTTTTTATTTATGAAAGGACCAGAACCTTCCAGATAGATCACTTCACTTCTGAACATGAGGTGAGCCAGGCAGCCCGTAGCTGTGAAGCAGAGAGGTCTGCTCAGGAACAGCTGCACTTGAGCACTGCAGTTGCACAGTCACAGTCCAGCACACCCTGCAGTTGCAACAGCAGAGACACCCACTACTCCGGGCACACATATGTGACTGCCATGTCCTTCCTGCTGTACCTGACAGAAGAAAAGCTTTGTGAAACTGAAGGGAGCAAAGGTGTAACTGTGCTGAGGTCACCATTTGTACCCCAGACCTGAAGAGTCACCTTCCTTCTACACAGCCTCTGAACAGCACCACTGGAATTGCATGCTCTGGGAACAGCAGAACTGATGACCTTCGGGATATCCCTCTGGTGAAAGCCATGGCTCCAATGCCAGCTCCATGGGCTTGGTTTTACAGACAGAACCAGCTGCCCTGCAGAAAGAGGGCAGCTGGTGATACTTTGAAACTAAACTAAAAAAGAGAACTCAGATCTTCCCACCAGTCTGAACTGAATGTGAGGGAGTCTACCAGCATATAGGTACTAGATGTACTCACTCTTGGAAATCTCTCCCACTTGGACAAAGTCAGGAGAACACAATAAAGTCTGTGTGATGACATGATGACATCAGTCTGTGTGAAGAGCAAGTCTCCAAGTTTACAGGCAGGTTGGGAGCAGAGTGCTCCTTCTGCCATGACCCCGTCTCCCTGGTAGAAGCACAAACCCACTACCCCGCTAGTTCTGGAACAAAGCAACAACACAGTTCTTTGATGGGAAGAAATGCCACAGCTCTGCAGCTGATGGAGAGGCTATTTCTGGATGACAGGTGATGCAGAGCATCTTTCCCTGTACACTGCCACATCAAAGCAGAACTCACACAGACAATAGCTCCAGGAAAGCAAAGACCTATTCCTCTGATCGAGAATACTTGCAGAAGTTGAACAACAGGTAGCAAAGCTATTCCTTGAAAAGTCATGTCAAGGTGTGACATAATGCATTCTGACTGCAGACAGATTTTTAGAGACATGGGAATAGCAGGAAAAACCAGGATGCTCCGCACTGCCAGGAACATCACTTCTTACTGATGAAATAAACCATTTTGGCACAGGGTGGCTGCCCAAGCAGGGCATGTCTGTGCCAATTAGGCCCAGGGCAGCTCAGCTGCCCAAAGGCAGGCCCCTGGGAAGGATGTTGGATAAGGATGTCAGGCCAAGCCACTCGCTGCAGTCAGAGTCTGTCCACTTTATTATAAATGTGGGTTGCTATAAGCAGCATTCTTGTGGCCTTTGTGGACACAGTTCCCCAGGCAGCTCCCAAAGCTCCACAGTGCTGGGAGGAGAACTCTGTGTGTATCAACAGAAAAAACTGCGGAGCAGATGAACTCACAGTGCCTACAAAACTTCCAAGTTCCAGCATTATTTCCTGTGTCATCCCCTTGAGACAAAAAGTTAAAGAAGAGGCTAAATAGTACCCAGCATCAGTCTTTCCTGCACTTGACAAGGGACCAACCACCTGTGAATTCTGCTCCCACTCTCTGGCACATCTGATGTGGAGGTGGAGAAGCACATGTATACATTTGCCTATCATGCCGGGGAACCTGGAAAGAAGTAGATGCCTTCTTCTGTTTGGACAGTCTGTCTCACAGGCAGGGGCACCCCCAGTAAGCATTACCTGACCCAATTTTGATCAATCCGTTGTGCTGGATGAAGATGGTGTCACAGGTCAGGTTGCCGTGAATGATGGGGGGATCACAGGAGTGGAGGTAGCTGGAGATGCAGAACAGAGCACTGGTCAAAGCCTTGAATCCCTCCCTTCACCCCTTCCCATCTCAAGCAATATCAGAAGAAAGCAGGAGAGTAAAGGGCACATGCCAGGGATTTACAGTAGCTGGGAGGTACAATATAGTGACTGTACATCAGCCTCTAGCTGAGTACCAGGAACAAATATGAACCATCTCTAATGATCAATCTCCAGAACATGGGGGGAAAAAGAGAAAGCTTTCTCTAATGAGTTCCCAAGAAACTCAGGGTCCCAGAGGTAAAGACACAATTTCCTCCAACTCAGTACTGCTGAATGGATTCTAAAAGGGTGACAAATTTATGCCAAAAATATCAGAGCCTTATTCTGTCCCTACTCAAAGGGGACCAAAGAGGCCCTTAGTGCTCTTTGTTGCTTACACACAACTGGGCATGTTTGCCAGCAAGTAGAAGTAAAGCTTTTCAGTGCTGGGTCCCAGGTACACTGTTTTTTGCCTTGCGCTCTGCCTGGGTTTATTTTAGCAGCTAGCACAAATGAGGCCAGTCAGCTCCCAGAAGCTTATTAGAACCCCAAATATTCACCAACTACTGTAATTTAGCCAAGAGGCACCAGAGTTTTCTCTATGGAGTGCAAGCCATGCTCTGTCATCCAGGCTTTTGTTTTCCTAATGTTCTAATTAGCTACTGGCCTATTCTAGCTCAGGTGGAAAAGAGTTTTTAAAACACTAAACATATTCTACTCAGCTGTACAGCACTAAGATGGCTGCAGAAGAGTTGCAGCATCAAGAAATGTACACTCACATCTAACAACATCATGCCTCAGTATCTATGAATCCACTGCCTGCAACAGGGCTGCAAGCCTGTCAACACTATGGAAGTTTTTCCTCAGCTCTCTCACATGGAACCTGATTTCCCTGTTATCTTTGCAACATCCTCCTGACCGTGTTGAAACCCGGGTTATAAAGCTGGATACTCTGGAGAGCTCTGTAATACCACCTTCACCAGCACATCAGTCCCAATTGCTGGGATCTGAAGGTCAGTACCTCACATACCTGAGAGCAGAGAGGATCTGGGTACACCACCGCTTCCATGCCTGCAGACACAAGAGGAAAAGGATAAAAATCACCCACAAGGAGCTAATCTGTAGTTCTGTGATTCACAGCCTGCTTGTAGGAAGGAATTTGTGCTCCAGCTTGTACTCAGTGCAGGTGTAAAGAATCAGTATTCTCATGGTCAGTTTGTTTCCACATATTCCCGTGGGTCTAGAAACACACCTGTCCTCCAGTGTCTCCGATGCACAGACACCTTTCCCCTTTCCTGTGAGGGTCCCTGGAGAGGGACATGCCTGCCACACCACACCTAAGAAGCTGCATGGTTGCTGGCAGTAAAGCAACCAGGACAGAACTGCTGTCCCAGCGAAGCTGCAGCTGAACTAGGTTACAGGGACACCGGGGAATTGTAGCAATGTGTTATCGCCAGCTCTCATTGGGATCCTGTCCTGAAAGGGCTTTTCAGGGGCTGATGGCTCTAAAGAAATATGGACATATAGGAAAAAAGAGTTACCTTTTCATTCATAGTTTTGTGGTTTTTCTTTGTCTTCTTCAGGAACTGTTTCAAGCTCCCTGAAGACATGTATTCAGTGATGAAGATCACCTGTGGGGCAGTATAACACATTACCTTCCACCTTGGTAACTACTTAAAACACACAAAGAGGACCCAACAGCCTGATGGCTGCACTTACCCTGGCCTTGTTCTCTTTCACATCAGCCCAGTATTTGTGGAACTTCACAATGTTGAGATGATCCAGCTGAATTAAGTTGTCAAACACCGCTTTAACTTTTTCCTTAACATCAGAAAGACAAAGACATGTCACATCAGAGAGCACACCAACCTCTATCCTTTCTTCTTAGGTCTTGGTCCCCTCAAACAGCAACATATATGCCAAGCTCCTATGCTAAGGACAGACAGCATCCTATTTCCTTCTGCACGGCATCTCAGCAGAGTGTGGTTTGATTTCCAAGTCTAAATTAACACAAGAGCTCATGGAAATAGCACAACAATTTTCCAGCATCTTTCCTATACAGGCCAGGCTTAGGCCAAATTTGCTAAATTTGGACAGCACAGCATTCCAAACCCAGCCAATAACCCACACAAGAAGTCCCCAGTATCCATAATCCCAGCCCATGACAAGGTAGGTTTCTCACATCCTGTTGGGAAACACATCAACTTACTTCCTGAAGCTTAAAGTTCTTCCGCTCAGAAAACTGAACTTCATTCCAAACAACTTCCACACCTTCCTCCGTATCCATGGCCAGGTAGGCACTGTCAATCCCCGGGACATTGCGCTGGTTTACCTGGAAGGAAGGGTGGAGAGACCTGTGAGTTCTAAGTCAGCAAGATCAGACCACTAGAGAATTACGAACTCTGCTCATTAACTTTTAATTGAGAATTCCAAGATAGGATTTGCATGAGCAGGGCATACCCAAAACATGAGTCACTGAAGGCCATGGGGGCAGCAAGTGCCGAGCATACAGGTGGGAAAACCTCTTGTGCACAAATGCTGCGTTGTAGCAAAGCTGCCTTCTGCCAACAATACACTAGATTTTCATGGTTTAGGACACCTGTTCAATCCACCACAAAAAAAAAAAAAAAAACAAACACCAAAAAACACTTCAACCCTACAAAAGGGATACAGAAATGTCTCAAAAGTACTCAGACACAATTTTGTGGAGGAATCCTCTGAAAGGTGATGATACCCGGAACTCAATCAAAGCAGAGAGGAATAAGAGGAAAGCTGCAAGTTCAGAGGTGGGAACCAATGACACAAAGGAACAGTAATTTCTTTAGTTAATAACTGTAGACATTGACCCAGCACAAGTACATCCACACAGAATATTACAGACACAGATGAGCATTCAGAAAGCAGCAAGGTAAGAAGAGGGAATTGAAAGTTTAGAGCCCAGCATAAGAATGGCAAGGGCTGTGGGAGGACATAAGGCTGAAATTCCTCCAGAGGTCAGAGGTGAACACCATTCCCAGCAGCAAAGTTTTCCATAACATTGTTTTTTCTTCAGATACATAGCAGCATTCAAAGATGAACACAGGCTCTTTCATCCAACACCCATGGCATTTACTGCAACACCTTTGCCAGGCAATTTCACAGGCACACAGCAGTCACAGTCATGGTGAACATCCCACTGCACCAGGCAACATGCAGTGATAGAACTGGATTCGAAGCACTTTGAGAGGACAAGAAGGTAGAATTCACCTTTTAATTGTCAACCAGCAACCACTGCTGTTCCCATCCACTGACCACACACCAAGAATCACTTCACAGAATCATAGTTGGAAGAGACACACAAGGACCACTGTTGTCCAGCTTCTGGCTCTGAACAGGAAAATCCCAAGAATCCCACCATGTCTCTAAGAGCATCGTCCAAACACTCCTTGAACTCAGACAGGGCTGGTGCTGATTACCAGGCTTGGCAGCTTTCAGATGATCCAATTTCCCTTCTGAAGTAACCATTAACACAGATTTGCCTGGCAAATCCAGACTCACCTTCCACTTCTATCACCTCCAAAACCTGGCCATTTCACATCTCCTCCTTCTGATATTGTGTCACCTTCTCTCCCATAACTAGGGACTCCATCAGCATCCTGCTTGCTGGAAACTTCTCCCCTTATAAGACTTACCTCAAAAATCCCTCCCCTTTGGCAGCCACTTTCACATGACCAAATTTACCTGATTTCATGATTCCAGCTGAACTACTCTATCCCATTCTACTCCTTCAGTAGCCTGACAATACAAAGTGACAGGCCACCAATATTGGTGGGATTCTTTATGATCTCCCAAGGGAATCTGAACAGGCCCAATGACATTCAGTACACTGACACTGCAGGTGACACACTGCAGTGACAAATTATGCCATGCACCATAAAACCAGAGTGATACAGACTTCTCTGGCAACTGAGCAGTAAATGAGTATGACACAACCAGCTGCAAGGCATAGCACAGGCAAGAATAAGGGACACAGGCCACAATTACATAAGGAGAGCCTGAGCTACAGAGGAGAACTATGGAAAAGCATTACAGGACGTGACAGCCAAGTATGAACCATCCCACTTCCTTCTACTTGAGCTATCTACGTATCTGAGGGGTGAAAGGATTGAGATTTGGTTTAGGAAGATGTTCACATTAATACATTGATCTTTAAAACTTGATATTTTATATATATATATATATATACACACATGAATATATTTATACCAACAGGCCGGGCCTGTTAATGTTTCATCATTAAAGAAAGCTGAAGGAATAAAAGTAATCAAGGACAGAACATTCATTCCTTCAAATCTTAGAATAGGCAGTATCTTAGGGATGACAGCAGCACAAAATTGTGCAGTACAATTATTAAAGTTGAATAGCAAAAAGCTGTAACTTCAGGGAAGTTTAAAGAAGCTCAAGGTAGCAGAAAGGCAGATCTGAGCAGTGCAAGGACAAGGTAACAGCCACCACATCCCTTTGGATTCTCTTCCTTCATTCCACTTCCTGCCTGTTCACAGCACCATCAAGGCTGGAAAAGACATCTAAATCACTGAGTCCAACACTTAAAGGCCCTCTATTGAAAGGCCTCCCGCTTTACTGGATTAAGTCCTCAAACTAGCAACTACTGAAAATCTGCCCCAATAATGCAGCTAGGGCTGGAGACTTGTCATATCTCCTACTTCTGGCCAAGCTCCCCAAGCGTAAATGATTTTCATGACTCATAGGCAATGTTCCAGAGCACCAAATATGACTCAAGATACCAAACCCAGCTGACATCACCAATGGCAATTCTGTTTCTCAGGAGATTCGACAGCTTGGGAAGAAGGAAAAATGCAGACAGACAACTGAAGGGCAGCAGCAGATTCCTCCTGCTTGCCAACTCCCTATCGCACATCCCTCTCCATGATCAGCAAAGCAGAATCCCAAACCTTCATGAAAGCATTGAGATAATGTATTACTCTGGTGTTTGTCCCAGACAGCCCCAGACTAGGCAGCTTTTACACTGAGGGAGGAAGTGATCTGAGCCCAGCTTAGCCTGAATTTCTGCAGCACAGCAGAGGAAGTAGTGCCACACTACAGAAATACCAACATAGCTCTGAGTTCGTGTAAGCAGGAGGCAAGGAAACTCAAGAAGAATTTCAAGTTAATTACTTAAAGAAGTATGGGTGGAGTGGCAATAGCTCTAAGTGGAGAAAAGTTTGGAAGTTTCCCTTTGGAAGGTTATTCCATAGTCCAATGCGTATTTTTTCTATAGCTCTCAAGCATCTGTGTATCTGCTGGTGAAAGAACACAGGCTTTCGGAGAGACATTCTGTAGTTCATGTGATCCATCAATTAAACAAGAAATAAGTACAGTCTAAATCACAAGTGACAGTGATGATTTACAGTCTAGAAGGAAAAGGTATAAAATCTGGGGAAAAGTCCACAATAACTGGAATATCAGCACAGATTGGACCTGCACACTGAAAAAGAGCTGGGGAGTGGCAGCACACCAGGCCAGACTCTCTCAAGAAGCCCCAGATCTGGTTCAGAGTAGCATGAATATGTTAACCAGTTTCCCAGGCCACTTGTTTAGGCCAGAGAAAGGTGAAAGCTCTGCACAACCACCTGGCAAACGGTTGGGACTAGAGATAAGAGACCCCTAGAGCCAGCGGCTGGGCCATGAGGAGCTCAGCTTCTCCTTGAGCTGTGGGAAAACAACAAACAAAGCAGCAAATTTACCAACAGAAACCGAACAAAAAGGGCTCTCTGGGATCTGAGACTAAACCAGAATGTAACACAATAAAGAATGCCAGGTCCACTGCAGGCAAAGGGGAAAGAAATCCAACAAAGCAAATAAACACTCTTACTTCGTGTTTTAATTAAACTGACACACTGGCCCCGGCAATTATAGTCATGGTAGTAACATGCCTGAAAGGCTTTAATTCAACAAGAAAATTAAAATAACCAGTGTAATTTAACAGTGGCAAGGTATTGATTATTATCATGGCTGTACAGACTACCTCATGCAGCAACTAAACCATAAGGAAAAGACAATCTGACCATCAGCAATATAATAATTGGTTCTTCCAGACATGCTGCAACAAGTAACAAGTTCAAACACATCAGCAAGAAGTTACTCTTATTACCCAATGGACACATCTGGGCCATTTAAAGAAAGGGTTACAAGTCCTCTATGTATTGAAGTTCTCCCTCGCTGCTAACTTCACTGCACCAGTTCAGGAGATGCTGTGCTGAGACCCGAGCCAAAAGCTGAGACGTCCTCTAGGCACAGACAGTACATGTCCCTGTCACCACCTATGGGTCTTGCTCAGTGCTGACCCGCACAGCTGAGCCCCGCAGGGAGTCAGAGCACCCTGCGTGGAGTCCAGGTCCCTCCTGCCAGCCAGAGCTGCATCTGCTCTGCAGCAAAGGGGCAAGTTTTGAACCACTGCATGGTGTCACACTGCCTGTGTCACATCACCATTCTACAGGCTGTCAAACAGTGGCCATAAAGCCTCTCAAAGAGCACTCTGACAGTTCCAGCTAAACACACTGCAGGACAGACCTAACTATAAATTCCTGCCAGGTAACTCCTCAGACAGTAGGCCAGCAGTTTACAAAAACACAGAAGTATGACAGGAGTCAAGGCACTTTGAACAGAAGCAGCACTTCTCTGGATTGTCACTGAGATTGAAAAAGCACTCTCAGATCACTAAGTCCAGCCACTCCCCCAGCACTGCCAAGGCCACCACTAACCCATGTCACAAAGTGCCACATCCCTACAGCTTTTAAATTCCTTCAAGGATGGGGACTCCACCCCTGCCCTGGCCAGCCTGTGCCAAGGCTGGACAAATCTTTCAGGGAAGGAATTTTCCCTAACCCCAAACTGAACCTCCCCTGACCCATCTTGAAGCCATTTCCACTTATCCTCTTCCTATTTCCCTGGGAGCAGAGCCTGACACTCACCTGGCTCCACCATCCTGTCAGGGAGTTTTAGAGAGTAAGAAGGTTCCCCCTGAGCCCTCTTTTCTCCAGGCTGAGCCCTTTTCACAGCTCCCTCAGCCACTCCTGCTACTCCAGCCCCTTCCAGCTGTTCCCTTCCCTAGATGCGCTTCAGCCCCTCCAGGTCTCTCTTGTCAGGAGGGGCCCAGAGCTGACCCCATGATATGAGATGTGGCCCCACCAGTGCCAAGTATCTCACAGGGAGACAGGCATCGTTCCATCTATTTAATGGATACCAGAAATGAATACAAATTGCTCAATGCAAGACCAAATGCTCAGTTTCACTTGGTGCTTCAAAACAAACAAGCAATCCAGTGGAGACTGAGAGCTCAATCATACCTAGCTGGTCTATGGAAGGAGGAAGAGGCAATGATTCTTAATTCCTAATTCCCAAAGGGAAACAGAAACAGCACAGCAAAATAAATACGGGAGTGTGGAAGAAAACCCAGTAACTATAAATACATCCATTCATACAGAAGTTCATCAGAAAGGTTCCAGTAACTGCACTGGGGCACTAGGTCCAGGCAAGTGCCAGCAGTGTGAAACTCCAAGGAGTGATGGAAAACCAGAATGGATAAACTCCATGTGAGCTACTCCCACTCTGCTATAGCCCATCCTATTCATCTGTGATACTTTCACTGGGCAGAGATATCTTCAAATCGCTGCAAGTAACTCTGAACAACAATTACGCAGGAGGGGTTGAAAGATCAGTACACTGAACAGAAAATGCCATAAAAATTAGTATACTTTGGAAGTACCAGTCTTGGAAACAATCCCTGAAGCCACATGAAACACTAATAAAAAGAGATTATTTCATATTTTCTGATAATACTGGAGAAAGCAGGCAATGAACTGAGCAAACATCTTATTTTAAGGATTGAACTTGACACACATATATAAATTGCAAAGTTGACTGCCATAAGATGTTGGAAGTTAAAATAGCTGCAAGGTGAGATTATGGGTAATTTTGAGATGGAATAAGAGTATTTGGGTACACTATTCATGGGATGTTTGAGGGAAGTTCCAAAAGTGTGGAAAAAGAACAACCAAGACAAGTCTCAAGCCAAGCCCTGAGCCTGGTCACCATCACCTGTACTGTCTTTCTGTTAAACTATTTTTCAGACTATTTTCTGTGCCAATGTGCTTCTTAACCTCTGTGTATGTCCACAGACAAGCACACACATCTGCAAGTAAACTACATGCCAGACTAGCCAGAAAGTTGGGACAAGAAATCTTGGGGTCGGATTTTGCAGAGACAGAGGGCCTAGGACAGGTTCTAGACACCTGAAAAGGGATTTTTCCTGAGCACTGATAAAGAGAAACAGGATACAGCCATTCCTGTCACCCATGCTACCACGGGATGCTTGAAAATCACCATGCTTCCATGGCTAACCTACGTCTGGCTGTGCCTCTGTCCATCAGGATTTGCCGTGCAGCCTCCCTGCACGCAGGATCTGGAGTCAGAGCCAGCACACAGCCTCTCCTCTCTGCTGGCCCAGCAGAAAGCCTCTTCCCAAGCCTAAATTCCACCAAACCCGTGTCAGTTGACAGGAGACCAGGATCACTGCCTGGGCTTCCCAAGACAAAGGGCTGACATGGGAAGGCTTTGGTGCTGCTGCCCAGACCTCAGTATTTTTAGAACAGTTCTGTAAGGAATGCGGAGAGCACTCAGTCGCAGGCAGCTGAAATGTGACCAGCACCTCCAGCCTCCCAGGAGTGCTGAGAGAGCAGCAGCCAGCCACCCCTGCTCCAGCCACTGCTGCAAGGATTGAGTGCCAGCTGTCCGTCACAGCCTGTGAGCAAGGACAGAACAGGGCTGCGACAGAAGTACAGTCCCCACTGCTCCCTGAAGTGCCCCTCAGCTCATTCTGGCACATCCCAAGCGTCCAGTTCTTTCAGGAAGCCCCCACATGAGCCAATAAAAACGTTAAAATGCTTCACATACTCTCTTCTTCTTAATACCTTCACTTTGGTCAAGGAACACTACAAAAACTACAGCATGGCATTAGTTTTCTCCACCACCTGGAAAAAAATCAGATCCATTGCCAAAGACTGTGAGGGAACTGGCAGCCCTCTAAGCACCAGCTTGCTTGGAGGACTGGTGCTTATCTTCTACTACCTCAGCAAGTTTCTTTCCAGTCACAACAGAGGCTGAGAGAATCTGGCTCCAGCATCCCAAAATCCAAACACTCAGTTGTTAGCATTTTTTCTCCAAGAATCCCACACTCTGTCCCCTTGAAGAAAAGTAAATCCAGAGGTACAAAAGTCACCAACTGCCTTCAGATGAAAACTGATTCAAGCAACTGAGATTCCCTCCAGAAGTGAGAAGACAACAAAGAGATAAAGATGCAGCAGACCCAGTTTTCACTGTCTGAGTTCAGAACCTCATGAATCACAGCTCTTTCCTTAACATTGGATAGTTCCAGCATAGACTGAGAGCATCTGTAAGCCTGAGCACTGAAATCCAGCTGTGATGTCCAGCCATCAACAGCTGACAAGTGCCAATCCAAATGACAGACAGATCTTTCATAGAAAAAAGAGAACCAAACTAATGGCAGTGTGCTGCCTAAATTAGTTTTCTCAACTTCCAGTATCCAGTGAAGAACAGCAAGGCTGGAGTCACATGCACAGGTGCATACTCTGCTCACTGAGTTCTACTCCTGAGCTGACACCCAGGGCCACAAGGAACTCTACCCATCACCCTGTTGTAGTCTGCACACCATTGTAAGGGAAGCTGTGAAGGGCTGCAGCTTTCATCTAGCTACCTGACAGTGAAAAATCCCAGACAGAAAAACAATAATTATATAATATGGCAACCACTGCATGCACAGCCACACTGACACACAAGGCATGTGCCCAGAGATAAGGCAGAAATGAACCTCTTAATCTCAGCAGTCACTGAAGTGGGGCAGAACATGGAAAGCACAGCAGGGGAAAGTCCAGCAGCTGAGTTGTAAATGAATTAGTAACAAAGCCACAGAACAGCAATCAGCCACAAGGTCACTGGTGGCTATCAGGAACTGAAACATCACCTTCAGCCACCCCAAAAATCCCCCTCAACTCTTCAGAATCTATGGTACAGATGCACAATCCCTGTGCCTGCCGTTGGTGCAGGACAGCATGAACAGCACTGGGACAAGTTTGCGGACAGCAGACAGGACACGAGCAGGGCTGCAAGAACAGCACAAGCTTCTTCCACTGCTCTTGAGCAGCCTGGCTTATTTTCTGGTATTTAAGCAGAGACTAGTGCTCATTCTCCCCTTTTCTCCCTCTTCTGCTCTAAGTGCCAGGCTTCACACTCTCGCAAAGAGCGGCACCACCCCAGGCTGTACCTTGTGATGAGCCTACAGAAGAGGCAGCAAGGACCACCCATGCCTGTCGGGCCTTTGCCCTCTTCACCTTACAGACACACTCACACACCCCCAAAATGGGACCTGCTTGTGCCCACACTGACAGCACAACAGATTCCTTCTCACTAAAGTATACTACAAAGAGGTCAGCAAAGTACTTCTTATAAAGTCTTGGCTTACACAGTCACACAGTGTTTTCCTCCCCAGAAAAGGTACAGAAGGTAACTTGGTCAACAGACAGCTATCACACACAGCAAACCCAAGGACATCCCCATCTAAAAAGGTTGAGCCTCCCTACTCACTCACACTACAACTCTGGGCTGAAAATAAAGATTCTGCCACAGCAGAGCACTCTTCCTACAGTTATGTTATGTGTCATTCATGTAGCTTCCAGAGACAGCAGGCACAAACCTCTCCATTTCAGGTTCATCACTAGCCAGCTTCAGAAGGCTAAACCTGAGCTGCTGATGTGGTACTGCAATCCTGCTCCATTAGGAAGTTTCTATTCCTAGGAGGCACAGCAGGTAATTCTCGAGATACTTGGACAACCCAAGAAAACCAAGTTACACATGCATGCTGCCTGCAAGAAGGAAATGGAGTGTTACAGCAGGACAGCAGAAACAGAGTGGTCGGTTTGTCAGGGAAAGCAACCAGAAGGGAGTCAGGTGAGCACAGGCTGGGAGATCCCACCAGCCCTGTGACTGCCCTGCCCTCATGCCATGAGGTCTTGCTCTGTGCTTCAGCCATGGGAAAAGATGCCCTGTAAAGCCTCACCTATGTGCTGGTCAGGAGAGCAATCAGGGGCACAATTCCAGAGCCAGATTAGAGCTCTGGAAGGAAAGCAGCCATGTCCATAACACTGCAGGAACCACAGGTACTGCTCCATATTGCATAGAATATGGAATTTGGGGAACATAAGCATTTTTTATCTTATTTAAAAGGGTTCTTAGTTAAAAATATCACAGAAGCATTTGATTTTAATAAAACTACTCTGAACTTTCACAGGAATTACACTCTTTGCACAACAGAAGCTCCCTGTTTCTAGGAAGAATTGCAATCAATGAACTCAACACTCAGTCCTTTTTTACATCTGAAGTTTAAGCAGGAATAAAATACAGAATAGCCAGCTGGAAGCGATCTCCACAGATACCCTGGTTCCACTGCTCAACACAATCAGGGTTGGCCCATGTCACAGCATGTTGGGCATTGTCCAAATGCCTCAGATATGGACAGGCCTGGGACACCGATCTCCTCTCCAGGAAGTCTGGGACGTGTGTGACCCTCTCAGTAAGGAAATGCTCCCTGTTGTCCAGCCTGAGCCTCCCAGATGCAGCTTGGAGCTATTCCCTGGTGTCCTGGCCCTGGACCCCAGGGAGAAGACCTATAGCGGGACCATCCCCTCTCATGAATACCCTGTTCTGCTGTGTGTAACTGCCTCAGTCATGGGGTTCTGTGCCCTCCCATCCTGCTCTCAGCTAGACAGGGTTTGCCCTCTAGGTGCCATGGCACATGCTCGCTCCAGCTGAGATGCTGCCGACCAGCACCAGGTCCCTTTGGTGCCTTTCTGCAGGGCTGCGCTCCACCCACTCCTCTCCCCGCTCACGCTTGTGCCTAGCACCATTTCCGCTTGTGCAGCGATGTATTTTCACTAGCGGACATGGCTCAGCCAGCGGCTGAAGCACGACTGCCCCTTGCCCTCAGCAGCTCTGCCGGGCGGCTGGGCCAGCCCGGGGCTCTGCCCGTCCCCGCCAGCGCCCGCCAATGTCCGCGAGTGACAATACATCGCTGCACAAGCGGAAATGGTGCTAGGCACAAGCGTGAGC
>JAHLSL010012682.1:152982-173519 GCA_025920805.1 Petroica traversi
AATGGGCGCCTACTTGTCGCAGCCCAACACGGTGAAGAGCTCCGGGGACGGCGCTGGACTCGGGCCGCGCCCGCTGCACTTCGGGTTCAGCGCCATGCAGGGATGGCGCGTCTCCATGGAGGTGAGGGCGTGAGCCTGGCGGGGCGGCAGCGTTCACACCCGGCACTCCTCGGAGTCCTGCGCCGAAAGGCCCCGACGGCGCCGAATGGCCAGGAGATCCGGGGGCTCTCGGTCAGCCCCTCACTCCCCAGGCCGGCAGGGGCATTCTTTCTCTCCCGGTGCTGCCTCAGCCTTTCCCGAATTCCACACGGCAGCCGCGTGTTCCGGCTCCTACGGGGACGGTCCCCCTGTGCCGTGCGGGACATGTGCGGCTGGATAAATCCCTGCGAGAAAATAGGAATTTGGGGTAAAAAGCGAAGGGAAGGAAGGAGCGTTTGGTGTTTGAGTTGAAGTCCTGAGTGAAAGCAAGTGGGAAATTGTCAGGGAAAATGCCTGGTTTTCTCCCCTGAAATGAAGTGTCGCAGTCTTGCTGTGCTTCTTCCCTGTTTTTATTTATTTATAGGAAAACTTGTAGGAAGAATTGTTACGGCTTCTCTCAGTCTCCTGTTGCCAGTCCCGGCTTTGCTGGGCTCGTAGTGGGCAGATGAGCTACCACCAGGCCCACACCTGGCTGAGGATCCAGGTGTTTGCCCGTAATGCCCGCGTGCAGGAGGCTGCAGGAACTGCTTTTAGAGCTCTTGGTTGGTGTCAGGGCAGTGTGGGGCTGCTGGCCCTGCAGCTCTGGGAACTTCAGATTCTCTGTGAGTACCAGTAATGTACTGGTTTGTTCTCCCTTCTGGGCAGCCAGCAAATAGTTGACTTAGGTAAGGATTAATCCTGGTCCCTGCAGTCACCCCAGGTACATCACTCAGGGCTCGTAGCCTTGTGGCTGGTTTGGACAGGATGTCCCGTTCAGGCTGTCGGACATTGAATTTTTGCTGATAGAGGTTTATGAGCTGTTTTGTCAGTCACTTCACCACTTCTTGGAGTGGGACAGCAGTGGTACAGGTGGCAAACCAGTGACCAGAGGTGTTTGCTCCTTTGTGTGAAATCCTGGGCCCCTGTTCCCGCGGTAGAAGAGGCATAATTGGTGCTTGTGCTCCTGAGATACCCTCAGAGTAGGTGTGTGCAGACCTGGCTGACAGTGCCTGAGCTGGTCCTTGCCAGTAACCCATGGAGGGGGGAGCTGGTGGCACAGGGACATTGCTGGAACACTGAGTGTAATCTCAAAGGCGATTACCGTGTGTGTGTAAGCAGCTAAATGCAGGCATGGCTCTGGCATTCCTTTGCAGAGTTGGGATGTGCTAAGGAGCCAGGCTGGGATGAGGGAGAGCAGAATGTCCCTGATTTTTAGTGCTGGTGGGCTCACTCAGCCCTCCCACAGTTGGGCATGGCTCTAACCTCACTTGCTTGAGGGCTGACACTGGTACCTTTGCAGAAGCTGGGTGAGGCCCCAGGCTGCAGGTGTGGGTTCTGCACTACCCGACATCTCTGGCTTATCCCTGCTGGCAGAGGCAACACTGAGGCCATCAGTGTTAACTTAGTTGAGTTATCCCAAGAAGCAAGCAGATGGCAGGAGCTGAACCTGCTGCAGATGGCTTCTGAGCCTGATGGGAGAGAAATGTGTGTTTTGCACACAGCTGAGCAGTCCATTTTCTTGCATTCCAGCTATCTGTGTTCTGCTCTCTGTCTTGTTTTGTTTTTTTGTATTCTTAATTTTGCACTTTTGTTCTTTTGCAAGGCTTGGAGAAAGTTTTTAGTAAATGTTTGTGCTTAATGCTGTGGTTCTATGTGTGTTGGTGAAGCCAGTCAGAGTGTGAGCGTGGTAAGACACAGATATTTAGGGTGTAAAGGAACTTTGTACTTAGGTTTTAGGAGCCATTAAGTGAGGTGGGTGTATAGGGCTCTGAAGAAATACTGTAACTTAGTCCAGAGAGGTTGCTTTGGGAGTAAGGAAATGTTTGGGGCAGATGAGGGATCCAAAGGATAAGGATACAAAAAAAAATTGTATTAAGTACTAGAGGCAACAAAGAAAAGGGCTGAAGTCAGTTTTATGCTCCAGAGGAGCACTCTAGGATATAGTGGGAGCCACAGGATGTGGTTGGATGGGGCTTCTCCAAACGCTTTGCTCCTATTTTGGCTGTACCCCGACAGTGAGACACCAACAGCCCCAGTCTGCAGCTTCATTTCTCTCCCTCAGAACAAAAGGGCTTGCTTCAAAAACTGCAAGAGTTTGGTTCAAAATGTGGAGATGTGTTAAATTATCTCTCAGGTTAATTTATTAAATTGCTTACTCTTTTCAACTGAACTGGGAGTTTGATGCTTCAGACACACTGTTTTTCACCACTGTTACAGTAATCACTCAGGTGACTGGGGGAGAGTGAGGGATCCCAGAAGCAGGTGGGACTTTTGGAACTTTTGTGAGCTCTTTCAACACACAAAATCACAGTCACTGAGAGGACTGTCACTACAACTCCCTGACCAGGGCTGGGCTTGAGGCAACTGGTGGCACATGGCAGTGTTGCTGCTTTGCTCATGGTGTTGGCAATGCCAGGCCCTGGCTTTGCCCTGTGTGCAGGGCCACCAGCACTCGTGCTCAGAGCAGGGCAGAGCTGAGCCCTCCCACCCGTGTGTGCCAGCCGTGCCCCTCTGCCCCCTTGGGCTCAGGGAGGGGACAGGTCAGGACAGGGTGCAGTGGGGGCTCAGCAAGGGCAGCACAGATCCTTTTTTGTGCCAGTGCTGGGTTTCCTCCCCAGCAGTATCTCTTTAATTACACTGCTGTTTGGTCACCTGGGACTTATCCCAGTTACTCTGTTGGGGGTTCACTGTGCACTGGCTTCTGTGAATGCTCAGAAAAGTGAGCACTAAAATGCTGCTTTCTGGTTTATCCCTCTTTTCATTTGCTCTCTCCAGTGAGGGCAGGGGAAATTTCCTGCATTACCATTCAGTCATTACTCGTTTTGAACCCAGATGGTCACTTGTCTCTTCAGAAGCTCTTTTCATTCCAGTGCCAGCAGTTCCATTGCAAAAAATGGTACATAAACCGAGAACCTCTCTGTTCCTGTTTTTCTGAGCAAGGAATAAAGTTCTCTTTTTACAAGACACTGGAACTCTGGAGAGCAAAGAGTCCAAGGAGTCCTACATAAAAAAGCAGTAGAGCACAGTGGTTGCTGGGCTGTGATCTAATTCTCTGTGTGTGTGTCAACTTTGGCAGCATGGAAACATACAGATATTTGAGACTGCTGTCTTGGAGTAAGCATGGTGTTTTGGGGCAGTTGTAGCACAGTTAAGGTGATGAACCACAGAAAGTACCCCAGTGTTGAACATATCACAGGATACACGTTCTTCCTCAACACAAGTGTGTGGGATGTGTCAGATGGTGAGGTGGTGGGTGAGGGCTGGACTAGAAGGAATGTCAGGAGGTTAGCTGGGCAGGGGAAGAGCTTAGGAGGAAGGTTCAGCCTGGCCATCTGTTCCAAGCTCTGCATCACAATGGCCAAGGTAGGTTTGCTTATCCATAGGGGAAGTTGAGGCACTTGGCTGTAAAATCACGGGGATGCTGGCTGTTCCACAGAGACCTTATGGAGAAAAGGGCTGTGCAGTGTACGTGGCTTGTGCTGTTGACCTTTGTGCATTGTCCAGAGATGGGAATGGAACTGGGGAAGGGTCTGGAGCACAAGTCTGATGAGGAGTGACTGAGGGAGTTGGGAAGGGCTCAGCCTGAAGAAAAGGAAGATCAAGGGGACTTTCTGGCTCTCTACAACTCCTTTGCAGGAGAGTGCAGCAAGGTGGGGGTCACGTTTGTCTTCCAGGAAACAACAGACAGAAGAAGAGGAAACAGTGTCAATCTGTTTCAGGGCAGGTTCAGGTTTACTATTGTGAGCAATTTCTTCCTGGAAAGGTTTGTCTGGCCCTGGCACAGGCTGGCCAGGGCAGTAGTGGAGTCCTCATCCCTGGGGAAAAGTGGTGTGGATGTGGCACTTGGGGGCATGGGACAGCACTTTGGAGTGCCAGTGCTGGGACAATGGTTTGATTCAGTGGTCTCAGAGGACTTTTCCATCCCAAAGTCGTTCTATGATTTTCTGTGGGTCTAATGTAACCCTGCCATTCCAGACCTTTGCTCTCTCTTTCAGGATGCCCACAACTGCATTCCCGAGCTGGACAGTGAAACAGCTATGTTCTCTGTCTACGATGGACATGGAGGTAACTGTGTCTGCTTTGCTCTGTCCTGTCCTTCAGTGTGACTGCTCTGGGCTGTCTGTGGCTGCAGGGGCATCCATCTATTGTTAGGAATTCTGCTCCTTGATGGGAAGCATTTTCTTTGATGGATACCACCAACAGAGGTTCTGAACCTCTTAGGAGTCCTAGAAGGAAGATCAGTGTTTGATCTGAAATTGAAATCAGATTTGTATTCCATCTTTTATATTATGAGAATGGCTGTTTTTTTGTGGTGGATAAGCTGGGCAGGAGAGTCACAGAAGAAAAAGTGATAAGAAAAATCACCAGTGAGTTCTGGCAGTTGTGTTCTGGTGGTTGTCCAAGGAAAGAGTGATCCATTCCCTGTAAAGAATCATTAAATTGGAGATTGCAGCCATTCTGTCCTGGAGACATGCTGGGGTCTTCTGGATGAACTAACCTTCCACAACTTTGTCAAATTGCATTTTAAGAAGGTTTCTATGTTTGGTGATTGTTTGCACTATGCATTTTGCAGAGAATCATTATTTGAAAAAATATATGATTAAATGTGCTGTCTTTTCATTTCACTGCAGTGTCCATGACACAAAGAATGAGTGAATAATCCCTCTGGTAGTACTTTTCACTTTTACTGTTTTGGACTCCATGCCTTTTTTTCCAGTCAGAGCCCTAGTCTTGTCTCTGCTTGTATGACTGAATATTGCTATTAAATATTACTGCTAATATTACAGAATGTCCTCTGCCAATGTTATGTAGGAGCTCAAGATCCTGCTGTTAAATCTTGAAAATTATTTTCATTTTGATCATCCTGGGTGTTGCATCATGTTTTACTGACCTCTTTTCCTGCTAATTTATGTGGATGTTGAACAACATAGCTTTTCAAGGAGCTCTCCCAGTGGTCATTCTGAAAACTGCTCCTGTCCAACCTACCTGCTTTTCTTCTGGCAGTTTATTATGGGAAACATTTGATGATTTATTTGAAAGCGCCTTGAAAATCTATATGGAGTAGATGAACTAAACTGCTTGTTTCTTCCTGTTCATTGGCTCTGTAACACAGTGGCAAGTTTGTGACTGTCACTGCTGAATATGTAGCAAGTAGCTCTTCCAAAGATGTCATCTCAGTGTGAAGAATGTATTTCATGTTGTGAAATTATTTTTTTTCCTTAACTTCATCTTAAGAGTGTGCAGAGACCCATGTGGAGCAGTCACTGATATCCTGAGGGGTATCTTTGCCAACATGGGGCTGATGGGTTGGTGCTGAGAGGCAGAGGATGACAAGGCAGTGGGATGTAGGGATCAGGAGCTACTCACCTCAGAAACTGTTTGTGTGTGTTGGGAAAAAATAAAGATCAGGAGCATCTACCAAAAATGGGTCAAGAATGAATAGTATCAAACCATCTGTTCTCTCAGCTTATTGTATAGGTTTCTCAGCTGCCAAGGTCTTATTCCATGTGTTGGGTTTTAGAGAAACTTTGGACACTCATGACATTTCTGTTAGTATAGGACATTAAGTATTGTGTTTGGGGTTCTTAAATATAATAGGGAAGATCGAAGACAGATATGAGGGAAAGACATGGAATGGCAAAGCACTGGCATGAGTTTCTAACTCATATTTTAGACTTCTAGTGATTTGATCTCTACAGCTCTTCCTAGGCAAACCATATCAGGAAGGGTATGGATCTAGTTGAATCTGGTTTAGAAGAACAACTTTTGCCCATCCCTACTATTGTGTGATTTTATTGATGCATTAGTTCTTCAGTTTGAAACAATTTCTCAGGTTTCTCCCATATAAGAGTAAGCTTTTGGGTGGGAACCTTGCTAAGGTTTATTAGCTGCCAGTGCAAAAACTGAATTTAGCTTCTTTTATATACCTTGCTTATCTCTCAGCTTGAAACTCTCCAGTAAGCTTCTTGCTCCAGGTCGGTTGGGAGCATTTTTATTACTGTTTCTGAAAAAGGGTGAGTTTGGGGTTTTTTTGCATGTTCCATTTTCCATTTCATTCATCAGTTTTTCTTTCAAGTTTCCCCTTTGTGGACAAGCCTTCCAGTGTTTGAAAGATGCTGCTGGGCCAGTTTTTTTGCCTTCCCCGGCTTCTTTTTTTTATGTACTCTGGCCTCCCTGCTCCCAGATTCTGGAGAATGATATTTGGGCACTGTGCCCCTTGAGTGGGGGACAGGGAGTGTTTGATCAGTCTCTATTGCTGTCTACTTGTGCTTTAGCTTGTCTTGTAATAACACATCCTCATTGGCACACATCTTTCATTGCACATCCATCTTGAGGTTTATTTCTCCCTCTTTGCTATTTGCCTTTTCACTATTATTAAAAAATTATTATTACTGTTACTGTTTTGAACTTCTCTTGATTGAAGGGTTTCCTGTCTTTTACTCTTCCAGTCCACTCCCCGGTTAAACGAGAGGTGGGCAAGTGGCTGGGTGGTGCTTAGTTGACCCCTGAGGTTAAACCACAACAGTCCTTTCTTGTCCCCTTCCACCACCACCACCTTCCAACTGGAAGGGTTGGAGCTAAAAAATGGATAAACCAGAGCAATGGTAGAGGGGATTTGTATCTGTTAACAGCTGCAGTCACAGTGGTGGTTCAAGTGTTCCCATGATCAGTTTACCTGAGCCACACCAAACTCTTTTTTGTGCTGTCCCTGTTAGAGGCTGGAGTTGGGTCCTGCTTTTGCTGGGCTCTGCAGTGATTAGTGGTGTTTGACTGAGAGATCTCTTATTCAAATGCTGACCTTGAGCCTCACCTGGCACATGGGCTCTGCACTGGGGCCATTGCTGTCCTTCAGGTTCCATCTCATGGGGACAATTAACAATTTTTCACCTTCCTCCAAGAGGTTTTTTTGGAGAAAACACAGAGCAGCCAAGCCCTCACAAACAAGACTTTCTTCCTGATATCCAATCTAACACTGCCCTCTGTCAATGTGGAGCCATTCCTCCTTGTCCTGTCACTCTAAGTCCATGTCACAGGTCCTCTCCAGTGTTCCCAGGTCAGATCTAGTCCCTTTGTTCCCTGGATGTGTACCATGGAATGCTTTGCAGCACTGTGTAGCAGCAGCCATTTTGCAGTTTCTGTTCTCTGACAATGCCACTTGATCCCTTCTCTGCAGGTCTGTAGGTACATGGGAAAAGCCCCTTGTCTGTCTTTCTCCCAAATCTCCCTACCTCTCTGCTTCCCACTGTATTCTGTTTGCTGAACTGATGGCTGGCTGCTGCTTTCCCCTCACTTCGCTTGCTACCCGTTCCTTCACAGAGCTTTGCTCCTGCCTGCACAGCTCTTTGTCGTGCCCAGCTGCCCGCACAGTATCTGTTGGGCTCGGAGAAGGGCAGGTAAGTTAGGATGTGCAGCAGGAACATCAGGAGTTGTATGGCTGGTCCATCCTGTGAAAAACCTTCCTGTATGAAAACAGTCCTGTAGCCCAAAGGAAAGGAGCCCACATTACTCTGGTTATACCTACAGCCACAGGAAAGCCCCAGGTGCAGTCAGGCTCTGGAATGTTGTGCCCAGCCACCCACACTACTACTTCTTTGTACTGTGACAGGGAATGACTGGTCCAGCATAGCCTCAAGAGGTTCCTGGATGCTGCAGTGGGACCCTTCACCTACCTGCCGCTTGCCATGCTCCTCTCTGTCTTTCTATGCAGTCATTTCATTTGCTTCTCAGTTTCTGGCTCTAATTTTTCTTCTTCATGAGGTGTGAGCCACATTCCTATGTCCTACACTGTGCTTTGCTCATATAAAAACCTCAATGACCAGTCTGATCTCTTACAACTCACACTACTCTTTCTGGCCCTGTTAAGATAAACTACAGAAATTCATCATCCCTCACCATTTACTCTTCCTTCTCTCTTAATAGCAGTTTCAGGATCTAAACAAATGCCTTGCGTGCCCTATTCCATACCTGACACCATTACTTACCAAGCTGCATGAGTTTCTGGCTTTTAAAAATCTCTCAGCTGCTCTAGGTTGAGCACTTGACTTGAGTTGTCTCTCAGTCCTAGTTATTCCCTGTGCTCTCAGCACAGTGTTGCGGCTGCTGTTTATCTTCCTGTGCTCTTTCCTGTACCAAGGCAACTGCCCTGTCTCTTGAAAGGTTCATCTCAGTCTCAGGGATCTCACTGCCATTGGTCTGGAACACACACTAGAAGACAGAACACTTTGTATGTGCTCACTGCACATTGGTAACGCCCCAAGAGAGCCTACAGTGAGCACAAACTTCCCTTTCCTTCTGCTTTCACTGACACATGAGGTTAAAGATTTCCAGATATGTTGGACCTAAAGAGTCAGCCTAAATGTCACTGTGGGCCTGAGCTCTCTCTCGGGAAGCTCAGCAGCATTGGCCAAACCTTGTGGTTTGGGGCTCTTTGAGGTTTGCCAGGGCCATCTGCTCATGCTACTCAGAAGGTGTGAGCGGGATCCCCAAGCTCAGCTGCTGTGTCACCATTCTGTTTCTGGAGCAGCACTGGTTTGTGCCCCAGGATTCACCTCGGTAATTCAGCTGCTTAAGAACAGGTTCTGTCCAGAAGGATTAGCCTCATTAAATAGTTTCTGCTCTTTTTCAGGAGAAGAAGTTGCCCTGTACTGTGCCAAGTACCTCCCTGAGATCATCAAAGACCAGAAGGCCTACAAGGAAGGCAAATTGCAAAAGGTAAGGAGCCAGCTCTGCCCTGGACTGAGATAAATGCCAACACAGAGGAAATCCCTTGTGTCAGTACCCAGTTGGGTATGGGTTGTCCAGGGAGGTGATGGAGTCTCCATTCTTGGAGCTGCCCCGAATCTGTCTGGGCATAGTCCTGGGCAACTGATTCTGGGTGTCCCTGCTGGAACAGGGTGTTGGATCAGGAGAACCCTGTAGGTGCCTGCCAGCTGCAGCCATGCTGTGATTTGTTATGGTGTGCAAGCTGGCATAGGCTGCATTGCCCAGTATGGCAGGCAGGCATCCTGTAGGGAAGGTACAGCTGCTCACTCATGTCTGTGTTCACACACAGGCCCTGGAAGATGCATTCTTGGCCATTGATGCCAAGCTCACCACAGAGGAGGTGATTAAGGAGCTCTCTCAAATGGCTGGGCGGCCACAGGACGATGAAGATGAGAAGGAGAAAGTTGCTGATGAAGATGATGGTAAGTCAGATGCCACTGAATGGACAAGGCTTCAGCTCCAGGACAGGGACATAGAGCAGCAGGTCAGGTCTCCTTGGGCACAAGGTTTTCTGTCCCAATTTCTCAAATAATTTTGGCCAAGGTGAGCTACTGTCCCTTAGCATTGTCCATGGCTCTGGGCTGGTGCTAGGGGGAACACTTATCCATTTTGGGGCTTAATGCTATAGGTAACACAACAGCCTGTCACCACTTTCTATAGAGCTTCCTCCATGGGTTGTGTGGTTCCAGGATGCATCAGGAATTCTGAGCTGGGCTCAGCTGCGGAAGGGAAATGATGTGGTGTGCAGTGCTCAGCTGTTCCTGGCTGGTGGCAGCCACCAGCTGCAGGTAGGATTGATGCAGGTGCTGGTCTCTTCAGCAATTCTTCCCACAAAGAAGCAAGTGTTCCACCAGCAAGTGGCTGCCAGCCTAGGAGGTGTTTCCTGGGGTGGAATCCTGTGCTGCTCTCACTGAGTACCTTGTGACCAGCCTTGAGGCAGATGCAAGGTGATCCTGTCACCTTGAACAATATGTCAGTCTGGAAATGCTGAAATTTTTGGTTCTTTTTTTCCAGCTGACGAGGATAAAGTGGGTGGGATGTTGGTTGGGTTTTCTTTCTTTTTGTTCTGTATTTTCAGGAGCATTTGGACTATCTGTATTGGTTTTCCTTTTGGGATTAAATAGCAAAGCAAACTATATGCTAGGGGTGTCAGTAGGGAAGCAGTGGCTCATGGTCATTGAGGAAAGTCATCCCACTTGCTGTCTAGTGCTACTTGGGAGATGCCCAAAGCTGTGCTCTCACCTGTTGTACCTGTCCAAATGACAGTTGGTGGGTATCCTTGGGGTGTTTCAGGCCTGTGGAGCAGCTGCTCTCTTGTTCCCAGCTGCAGCATTAATGACCAAACCTGCACATGGAAGTGGTGTCTTGGCTTCCTTCCCTTGGCTTGGGAAAGTGAGTCTCTACCCCCCCCGGCCACACACCTGATGTGAACACTGTGCTACTCCCAGCCCTTATGCCTGATGTAAACACTCTGTGATGCTGTCACTCAGCCAGGGAGCACCGGGCCTGGGGCAGTGGGGGCACAGGCAGGCTGTGCCATGGTCAGAACTGTGGCCCTGCTGTTCCCATCCTGCTCACCTGTAGCTCCTGGGAGCTGTGGGAGGGCACAGGCCTGGGTGTGTGCTCAGAGTCAGCCTGGGGAGCACTGCTGGAACTCTGCCAGCAGCAGCCTCAGCTGGGGCAGCTCACCACAGGACCCAGTGTGGTGGGTATCCTGCTCTCTGACCCTCTCTGTCCTTGTACCCTCCCTTTTCCATTTGCAGTGGATAATGAGGAAGCTGCGCTTCTGCATGAAGAAGCCACAATGACCATCGAGGAGCTTCTCACTCGTTATGGACAAAACTGCACCAAGAACCTCAAAACCAAGTCTGTAGCTGCAGCTGGGGATAACGCTGTGGAGGGGACAGGCAAGCAGCATGATGGGGAGTCAAATATGAATGGAGAGGCTGACCCAGGGGAGCTTCCTGACCACAAGGAGAGGAAGAACGGGAAGCCAGACGAAGAAATCACGGGTATTTCCTCCACCTCAGACAAAGCCAGCGCTGGAGGCAACAGCCCTGCTCTGCAGAAGCCTGAACTAGGCAAAGGTGACGAGGCCGTCACCTCTTCTACTGGGGAGGCCGGGCCCTCCTGCTCCTCTACGGGAAAGCCCCAGCGCACAACCAAATCCAAATTTTTTGAGGACAGTGAGGATGAGTCAGATGAGGTTGAGGAAGAGGAGGAAGACAGTGAGGTAGGAAACAGCACTGGAACAGAGTGGCCTTCTGGCTGGGCAGAATGCATTGCTTATGGTGGTACTTGAGAAAAGCCTTTGGTTCATCCTAGGTGTGTTCCTAGGAGCAGGTGTTTCAGGCTGATCCTTTGAAGCCATCCCATGAGAATGTCTGGGATTGTTGAGCTAACCCTGAAGGACACACCCTCATCCTGCAGCGGCCATAGCTGATAGCCCTTGGTCCTCCTGCATGCACCATCCCTTCATCCACTGCTGTAGTGATACCAGCTGCTCTGGTTGTAGCCATCGAGAATGGGGGACACATGGCAGGTCACCTCCCACCTCTGTGGGAACTGACCATTGGTCCCCAGGATGGAGGGACCAGCAGGGGGACAGCACCAAGTGTCCTGTGTGACTCCTGTGGTATTTCTCCTTGTAGGAATGCAGTGAGGATGAGGACGGTTACAGCAGTGAAGAGGCAGAGAATGAAGATGATGAAGATGACACTGAAGAAGCAGAGGAGGATGAGGATGAAGAGGAGGAAATGTTGTTACCGGGCATGGAGGGGAAAGAGGAGGTGCACATCCTGGTTTTGTGTTCTGCAGCTTAGCATGGAGCCAGGGGCACTTGGGAGACTCAGCTAGGGGTTGTTCCTGTTCAGGTGGAGATAGAACACCCTGTTCAGTCTCCTGGGGCTGAGGGAGCTGCTGACAGCCTGGGTTTGAGCAAAAGCTGAGGGACAGGCCTGGATCTGGACTGCAGGTTGAGATGTGCAAATTTCTCTCTTTGGAGAGATGTCCTGACTTGAAGTGAGGATATGCTCAAGCTGGGCTGTGGCTGGAATTAACATGTTGAAGCGGAGGGTACAGATATGTGGAATGCCAGAGAATCCTGATCCACTGAGCTGTGGGAGACTGGGATGGACGTGTTGCCTGACCTGTCCCTCAGTGAACACACTCCTGGTGTTTCCCACTTCCTTCGGGCTTTCTCCATTGTTCCATGTGTGCTGATGGGGTGAGATGCAGCACCCTGGGATCTGGGTCACTGCTGGGGCTGTGCAGCTGGTGCTGGTTCCCTTAATGACCTGACACAGAGACAGAGAAAGAAATCTCACCAAAATTCTGTCTCTTGCAGCCTGGCTCAGACAGTGGGACCACGGCTGTTGTGGCGCTCATCCGGGGCAAGCAGCTGATCGTGGCCAACGCCGGGGACTCACGCTGTGTTGTGTCCGAGGGCGGCAAGGCTGTCGACATGTCCTACGACCACAAGCCAGAGGATGAGGTGGAGCTGGCCAGGATAAAGAATGCTGGTGGCAAGGTCACCATGGATGGAAGGGTGAATGGCGGCCTCAACCTCTCCAGGGCCATTGGTAAGCAGGAGGGGGGGACGCTGGCAGGCCTGGCCTTGGAGTGCTGGCTTCAGGACAGCCAGGCTGACAGCACTGCCAGCCACTGAGGTTATGGAGCTTTTTAACGAGATGAATGGAACCTCTTCAGTATTTGATGGGAGATTTCAGTCTAATTGGAGAAAATGGCCATGAAACAGTTGGGCATCAGTGGAAAGCAGCATCTGACACATCCCAGCTGTTACGGCAGTAGTTGGGTTGTCAGAAACCACCTCATGTAAATTGTCCCAAAGCCAGCCTGCTGCCTTTAGAACAGGACTTTTCCTCCTTATTGGGTTACTGAGGAATCTTGGTGTGTTGCTTCCTGGGGACCTGGCTTCGTGGCAGTTTGAGGCCATTTATTCATCCATGTGTGCTCAGAAGGACCCAAACCACTGAAATCATTATCTTAGTGTAAAGATATAAAAACACCTCTAGGATGGAAATCGGGAGTTTATCTAGGGGGACACTGGCATTTCTACCTGCTATTTGTGGTGGCCCTGGAAGTCCCTTCATAGGGTGGTTCCTGACAAGCTGCTAGCCAGAGCTGAGGGCCAGTTTTTTCAAGTGAACTTTGAATCATAAAGTGAACCCTGGAGTGGTTTGGATGGGTAGGGACCTTAAAGCTCAACCAATTCCAGCCCCATCTTCATCAAACCAGGTTGTATCAGGCCCCATCCAGCCTGACCTCGAACACTTTCACGGATGGGGCAGCCAACCTCTTCAGAGGTGACAGGTGCTGTGCTCTGACAGGTATTGGCCTGATGTTGGTTGCCCAAGGAGGTGGGGAAGGGGCACTTGGTTTGGAGTAAAGAGGCTTAGCTGGTCAAGGCCCCTCTTCCCTGGGCTTGCCAGAGCTTACACCTGGAACCTGCAATCATTCATTCCTCTGCCTCATGGCCCACAGTCTGTGGCAGGGCAGTGCTGCTCACTGTCCAGGGAAGGCAGCACTGCCTGTGCCCAACATCTTCCTCCCCACCACAGGGGATCATTTCTACAAGCGGAACAAGAACCTCCCTCCAGAAGAGCAGATGATCTCTGCCTTGCCTGATATCAAAGTGCTGACAATAAATGATGACCACGACTTCATGGTCATTGCCTGTGATGGAATCTGGTAAGTAGTGAAGGAGCTGTTGCACCTCTGGAGCATCACTGCTCCAGCCTTTCTCTAGAGCTGGGCATGAGGAAGGACACTATGGCATGTGTGCTCCTTTTACCTGCCTTTCTGACCTCTCTGCTCTGCAGGAATGTGATGAGCAGCCAAGAAGTGGTGGATTTCATCCAGTCAAAGATCACCCAAAAGGATGAGAATGGAGTCCTGCGGCCACTCTCCTCCATTGTAGAAGAGGTAAGATTGGGAGCTCTGCTGTCCCTCCAGCAATGTAGCATTTCTCTGTCCCAGCCCGGTGCCTGGCTCTGCCCTTCCGCTCCCTCCGATGGGTTCCCTGGGCACTCCAGCCAGTGTCTGGCCTCGGGGTTGCTGTCCAGCCAAAGGAGTTTCTGCCCACATTCAGAAACCTGGGGCCATCTCTGTCCTTTGTTCAGTGGGAACAGCATTTGACTCCTCCTGCACTGGTCTGGCCTGGCAGCCCCTGAGCCAGTCAGGTGCAGGAATAGGCCCTGTGCCTCGGGGTGGTCCCAGTGTGAATCTGTTCTCTCTGCTGACTTGCCCTCTCCCTCCCCAGCTTCTGGATCAGTGCTTGGCTCCAGACACCTCAGGGGATGGCACCGGCTGCGATAACATGACCTGCATCATTATCAGCTTCAAGCCCCGTAACACACACCCACCTGCTGAGAGTGGGAAGCGGAAACTGGGGGAGGTGGCAGCACCAGCAGAGGAGAACGGTGGGGACAGCACCAAGAAGGCCAAACTGGAGTAGCGGGGCCCAACCTGGGGACTGGGCTGTGCTCACCAGACTCTCGTTTATTACCCATGCTGAACTCAAGACTCCAAGTCTTGTCCTTTTTTTAGCCTTAGCAGAGGCCTTGTTTGTCCGTGTCCTGGTCGGGGGGTGGGGCGGGTCTGGTTAGCAAGGGCATGTCGCACTGTTCATCCGTAACCATTCCAAAGAGGGAGCGAGGACGGAGCTGCGCCCGGGAGCAGAGTCCGTGCTGAGGAGGAGGAGGAGGATGATGTCCCCCCATTGTCTCCATGTGGTTGTTGCCATTTTTGTGCCTGTGAATTTCTGTTTGGAGGGAAGAACTTTTTCACTGTTGAGGTTTTTTTAATCTACACCCGATTATTTAAGGCCCTTTCTGTTTTTATTTGTGAAACAATCTGGCGGTGGTGCTGCAGCCACACCATGTTCGGTTGTACACTTTCAATCAATTCTTTTTTCAAACTAAAAGATCAGAAAATACAGGTGTGTTCTTGGTCCTTGGTTCTTTCCTGGAGGGGGAGGTGAGAAAGGTGGGTTGGGGAGGAGAACATGTGTCCCTGTTGTCTTGGATCACTGCATGGCTTAGGCCTGTGGCTCCCAGTTTCCCCAGGATGGCTCTTCTGAGGAGTCTCACACAGAGCAGATATGAGTCTCTGGAGACAGTCTGTGTCTGCTGAAGGGATAGGGGTACCAATCAGGCCCCTGACCTCACCTGCCTATAGCACTCCTAGAGCTGCACCTTCTGTCAAGGTGTGTCAAGAGGCAGCTCCTCCCTCATGCGCAGCTCATACAAGGGGTGTTGATACCTGTGGCTGCTCTGGCAGGAGTGAATTCCCTGGGCTGTAAAACGCTGATGGAAGGGTGGGCCATACAGGTGGGCTCTCCCTGTGTAGCAGAAAGAGCCCATGCACCCAGCAAACCACCGGAAAAGAGCACTCTGTGGTGATCCATTATTTCTTTTTACACACAACTAGCCCCTTTTATGCCTGTTTCCCACATTTGTTCTTCGCCTCAGTCCCTCCTTCCCCCACACCCTGCAGCTGTCCTACCTTCCCCAGGATTCCCTGGGAGTCACAAGCTGACAAGCACAGGCCCCACTGGTCCTCTGGACCTCAGGCATCCCTGTCTGAGCATCCTGGAGCCCCTGTGGCAGCCAGGCCAGGGCTGCCACTGGCTCTGCACAGGGCCAGGGTGACCAGGGTGTCTCCCTGCACAGCCTCCAGGATCCTGTGCTCTTCTGCTGAGCTGGCCTCACTGAACCTGCTAGGCAGCCATAGCAGAACCCCTGGATGTGTTCCCTGAGCAGCTGCAGCAAAGGTAAGGCAAACACCTGCAGCTCTGAGGGCCTTTGCTGTGGCACAGGAACCACCACAGAGCATTTTGGGTAAAAATCAGCATGATAAAAACATCAACAGAGCACACAGAAAATGGTCTAAATCAGTCACTGCTTAATGCAGGTTATTAATGTGAGATCACTGTGAATCAAGAGCCACACAGATCACACACCTTAATGACCAGGAACAAAGTTTTAAAGCAAACCCTCTAGAGACTGATGTCTGGCAGCAAGAATGGGATGATATCCCATGGCAGTTGAGACAAACTGGTTTTAATGCCACCAAGCAAAGCTGCCTCAAGGACACAAAGGTTCTCAGGGACAGCAGAAATAGCTAATGTTTTAGGACCGCTTGTCCCTGTGACTATTCATTCTGTTTATTCAGTATCTGGAGTCACCTTGGCCAGGACATTGATAACAGGGAAGTGTGAGGTACTGAGCAGCCCCTTCCCAGAATGACCATGAGATAAACCCACCTGCCAACAAGTGGAATATGCCCTAAGACCAAACCTACTTTTGCAAAGGAAAAGTCTTCCTGGGAGGTCTCTACAGGCAGTCCCATTCCAGAGGAACACACCAGCTCATCCAGAGTTCCTAAGCATGGAAACAGCCTGAGCAGCAAATCTAACTGCAGCACTGGGGCTTGTTTGCAGCTCTGAGGCACCAGACTTGCACAGGGCTTAAGGAGCCCAGTGTGGATACTCCAGACCAAAGTAGTTCAGGACTGGGCAACTCACTGCAGAGCCACCAGACAGGGTGGGGAGCTGAAGCTTGGGGCTGTCAGGGAATGGGTCAAAGATAACAAGAGAGGCACTACCTGGGCTGGTGAGGGACAGACTGAACTGCCGAAGCCAAGACAACAGGCCAGGACCAGAAGGGTGGAGTTCATCTTTGGAAAGGGAAGATCTGCATGCAAGTCACTGCCAAGGGCACAACCCCATCACACGGGAATTGCAGAGCAGCTGGAAGTTGTGCAGGTGAAGCAGCTCACGAACCTCATCTCCTATGGAGATAGGCTGGGACAGCTGGGGACATTCCATCTGGAGAAGGCTCCAGGGAGACCTTAGAGTCACAGTGCTTAAAAGGACTTCAAGAAAGCTGGAGGGACAGCAAGGGACAGCGATGAGCTTTAAGCTCGCTTCCAACCGAAATCCTTTATTCATTCTATGACTGCCCAAGTCTGAGCAGCAAACATAGAGAGGCAGCTTTTATCCCCAGGATGCTGCAGCGGAGTCAGAGCAGTGAGGATCCCACTGCCTGAGACTACACAACCCATCTGGCAATAAGTGCCCATCTACAGCCCAGTGTCATCCCACTAGCCTTGCTGCAGGATGGATCTCTGTGAGGACCAGCACCAGAGATCACAGCTGGGGGGCTGCTGCCCTCCCCCAAACCTGCAGCCTTCCCAAACCTGCAGCCTGCCCTCGGGGCAGATCAGTTGGTACAGGCAGGGCAGAGGCTGCAACAACCGCTGCATCGCCTGGGTGGCCTTTTCCTCAACAAGGTGCAGATGTGATGCCTGTTGTGCACACCCATGGGCTGCACTGTCAGGGGAGTTTTGCCACAGGAGACAGAGGGACCCTTAGAAAGCAGCTTTATTTCCTAGTGGTGTCTCTGGGAAAGGGCAGACAGGGCTAGTGCAGGGAGCAGCAGTGCTGGATGCAGCTGGCACTCACCCAGGCCCAGTTCCCAGGGCTGGGCATGCTAGCAGAGGGGGATTGGCTCTGCCACAGGAGGGCACAGGGCCTGTGTGTGGATCAAAGCTCTCCTGTTCAGACCCCCATCAATCCACAGGGACACCCACGGAGCTGGCCCTGTCACTGGTGGCTCCCAGGGAGTCCCCAGAGAGGCTCTGCCCTGACAGGGCACTGCTGAGGCTCTGCTGCCGGGCAGAACGCGGCACTGCTTCGACCGACACCTCCACCTCGATGGTAACACCTTCCCTGCAGACAGACACTGGCCTGAGGGCTGTAGGCCAAAGGGGACATCACCCATCCCTGCCCAGCACAGCGGGAGCAGGGGAGGCTGTTTGGAAGGGATGTGCCACTCCCCCAGCCCCCTCAGCACAGCCACCCTGCTCACCTGTCGGAAGTGTCTTGGCCCTCACTCAGCATACTCCCTGCAAGGGCCACAGTGCTGGCTGACTGGCTCTCCTGTTCTGGCCACGCTGGCCCTGGGCGTGGGCTGTGGTTGCTGCTGGGGAGGGAAGCACTGGGCTCTGGAGCTCCGTCCTCACCTGGTCTAGGGCTGGGCAGCACTGACCACAGCTCATTCACTGGAGGGAGAGAGAGCACACTGTTCCCACAGACTGCTCCTCACTGGAGCAGGGAAGGCACAGGCCAGGGCCCGCCAGCTGCGTGGGACTCACATTTGGCCAGGTTGTCCAGCTCCATCCCACCGAGGTCTCCAGGCGTGCGGCTGCCCCTGCAGCCCCCATGGCCCTGGCACAGCGACAGCACCACGGTCCCATACACATAGGTGAGCACCAGGGGCACGCCCACACCTGTGGGCAGACAGGCAGTCACTGCCCAGCCCCAGCCCTGGAGCCTCTGGTCCCAGACATCCTCCACAGCCATGGCACAGCCCCACTCCCCAACATGGGCAGTGCCGTCTGCACTCACCCACAGTGAGAGCTGTTATGATAGGGGACACAAAGAGAGAGAGGAGGACACTGCTGGTGACAGAGAGGCACTGCTGGCACCCAGACAGGCTGCTTCGCCGGCTCTGGCCCAGCACCTCAAGAAAAGACAGAAAGGTGAAGGGCTCTTGAATGGCTCTACAAACACCTTGACACAGCCCCAGGGACACAGCCTCTTCCCAGCCTGGCAGAGGTCCAGCCACAGCCACCCGGACACCCCTCCCTCTCCTCAGGGACAGGCAGCCACAACAGCACTGATCCACAGCACAGGTGTTCCTGGAAAGACCCCCCAGAATCCTTCCTCCTTTTGCCCACCCTGACCCCACTGCCCAGGCTGAGCACACCCGCACTGGTGAGAGCTGCTGGAGAGCAGCAGAAGGTCCCAGCAAGGAAGGACTGTGGACTATCAGGGGTGGCACAGGAATGTGCTGAGGGTGGATAGGGGTGGCACAGAGATGTGCTGTGGGGAGTATGGAGCACTGCAGGTCTCTCCAAGCTGAGGGCCATGGGCTGCCAGGCTCAGCAGGGAGTAGGACCACAGAGACTCCAGGACTGCCTGCCAGTACCTTCCTACCCATGTAGATGGGGATCCCGATGGTAATAACAGGGACAGCAACACCCGCGGCAAGGGAGATGACCATGGGTGCTCCCAGCACCATGCCCAGCTGCCAGAGGATCCTCCGGGTCCGTGACCAGGGCCTCTTCCCCCAGAAGGTGCAGCCAGAGGGGCTGTGGGGACAGAGCAGAACTGAGCCAAGACTTCCGCGAGGGGCAGAGACCAGCACAGCCTGGCTCCATGCCAGAGGACACCCACAGACCCACAGGAGAGCAGGCAGCCAGGTTCCTCCAACCCTGAGCTCCAGCTGCCTCCTGGGCGATGCCAACAGCTGGCCCCAGGCCTGCCAGACCCAGCAGCACAGACAACCCCATTCTCCCTGCCAACCCCAAACCTGGGGCAGGGCCTGGCTGCTCCCATTCCAGCACCCCCAGCTCAGAGCCCAGGGCAGCCCCACAGACCCTCCAGCCCAGGGGAGCCCCCAATCCCATGGCCCTGACTGACCTCAGGAAGTGCACATCAGAGATCTCCCGCAGGCAGAGCCAACAGAAGAGGCACCCGCAGACCGTGCAGTTCATGCGGTTACAGCTCCCATCGTCGACCTTCATGATGAAGGCGCTGCAGCGAGGACAGACCTTGATGGCCTCGGCCTCAGCTGGGGGAAGATAAGATGGGATGGGAGAGCAGGACAGAACAGTGTGCATCCAGCCCCACATCCTGTCCCAGCCTCCTCCCATCTGACAGGTATCCCAGCCGAGATCCCTCTACACACCCCAACCAAACTGGCACAGGGGCTATGAGACTGCAGCAGAGGCAGTCAGAGGAACTCTGGGCCCTGGCTCCAGCAGTCCTGCAGGCAGAAGGCATGGGGGCACACAGCTGTGTGCCCTGCTGTTCCCACCCTGGGCTAGGGCCTCACCATGGGCCAGCTCCTCCAGCTGAGCCAGCTGTGCTGTGGGGGTGGCCAGGCTGGGGGCCGATGCACAGGGGCCGTCAGGGTGCCAGGGCTGCCGGCAGTGGTAGCAGAACTCAGTGCCACAGCCCTCACGCCCACAGGTGAGGCGGGGACATTCAGCACAGCCGTGGGCAAAGACAGCGTAGCTGTGGGGAGAAGACAGTTGGAGCCGGGATACAGCAGGGTGGCCCCACCCTGGCACAGCAGGCTGGGCTGTGGCAGTGCCAGTCCCACAGCCCTGGCTCAGGAGAGCCGGAATACACCCTCACCAGCCCACCCTGTCCAGCACCCACAGCCCGGGGGCTCACAGACCATCTAGCACAGCCAAGGGCACCAGCCTGGCAAACTGAACTGCACAGGCTCTGCAGCCAGACCAGGACTGAACACTTCCCTGGGCAGGCCCAGCCCAACACGGGACCAAGTAATGATGGACCTAGACTGGGAAGGGCTCACAGGACACAGGCACACACCGCTGCTGTGGGAGGGGGGCCCACGCCCACCGCCCCATTGCTGTCCCTGCGCTGGTACCTGCAGTCAGGCGCAGGGCACCAGCGGGTGCCGGGGTCAGCCACCAGCAGCCGTCGCAGGAGGAACTCCTCATACTTGTCGCGGAGGGCGGGCTCGGGCAGGAGCCGGTGC
>JAHLSL010012682.1:203519-215660 GCA_025920805.1 Petroica traversi
AGGCCGAGGTGCTGCTGCTGGAGCTGTCCCAGGCCCCGGAGCCCGTTCGGATGGACAAGGGGCTGGGCAGCAGCGAGGACCGGGACGTGCCCGAGACCCCTCGGGGCGGGCGGCCCAAGAGGAGGGCGGCCAAAGTGTAAGTGATGGTGACAGTTGGGGCCCGGGGGCACCTCTGCTCTAGAGACACGTGGGACAGCTGGAAATGTTCAGTCTGGAGGAGAAAAGGCCCCAGGGAGACCTCAGACCCTCTTCCAGTGCCTAAAGGGGCACCGAAAGAGCTGGAGAGGGGCTTTGGACAAGGGTCTGTAGGGACAAAACACAGTGGAATGGCTTCTCACTGCCAGAGTTAGATGGGATGTTGCAAAGAAATCCTTCCCTGTGGGATTGGTGAGGCCCTGGGACAGGGTGCCCAGAGAAGCTGTGGCTGCTCCATCCCTGGAATTTTTCAAGGCCAGGTTGGATCAGCCTTGGAGCACCCTGGTCTAGTGGAAGTTGTCCCTGCCCATGGCAGGGGTTGGAACTGGATGAGCTTTAAAGTGTCTCCCAAACCATTCCCTGATTCCATGATCCAATGACCTCTGTCTCCTCAGAGGGTCTCGATGTCTTTCCTGTAGGACTTTGCCCCGTGTTGGTGGGATGTACGAATTCCTCACAGACCAATCCTTTCCCACTTTAGGGAATGTGTTTGGATCCCGGAGCCCCAGGCAGGGGACAGCAGCTGCCTGTGGCAGGAGGAATTTCCTTGGTTCCTGACAGAGCAGGAGAAGCTTGGTGGTGGTAGCAGGGCAAGCTGCAGGGAGTTCAGGGTGGGGGAGGCTTTGTGCTCAGTGCCTCTGGCACGGCTGGAGCAGATCAGTGCCCACAGCCCGGGCTGCAGGGAGGGAGGCAGGGCTGGCCCGGCCCTGTGTCGTGCTGCAGCTCACCTCCAGCACTGCCCTGGTGTCCAGGGCTCTGCTCTACCTGCAGGAGCTGGCGGCAGAGGAGCTGCTGCCCACGGGCCAGCCCCCTGCTCCGGCCGAGGGCGCGCCGGAGGCGGAGCCCGAGCACGGCCAGAGGAAGCGCCGCAGGAGGAAGGAGGAGGACACGGACAGCAACGACCCCGCACAAGACGCTGACTTCGTGCCCTCGCAGGAGGTGCTGCAGGCGGAGGAGGAGGAGGAGGGCAGTGACACGCTGTGCAGCGAGGAGTCGGAGCCAGAGCTGGAGTCACCTCGAGGGCACGGCGGGAGGACAGCGGCCTCAGGGGTGAGGGCAGGGGCTCTGCCTGGGTCCCAGCGCCAGCAGCTCCAGATGTTTGTGCTATCCCTCAGTGTCCCTGCTGCCAGGGCGGGACAGGGGTGGCACATGGGGGTGGCAGAAGGCCAGTGGCAGCTCTGGGTGAGGGCTAGTGGGGATGGGAGCAGGGACAGGTCCTCTGGGAGAGGGAGCAGGGCTTGTGTTCCTGTTGGAGCAGTGGGAGGTGGAGGCAGGTCCTGAAGGGGTCCTGCCCTCCTGGAAGTTCCCCTGGTGGGGCTGAGTGTCCTTAGCCCATTGTGGCTTGTTGACAGTGTCAGGGGAGAGCTCTGGGCTCGGGGGATGTGCTGGTTCCCTTTGGAACAAGTGATTCCCCAGGGCTCAGGGCTTGCTCTGAGTCTTCTCTTGTGCCCAGAGATCCAAGCCCCAGTGCCGAGGCCTTGCTCCCAACGGCTTCCACAACTCCATCATGGCCCCAGTGGAGAAGAGCTCCAGCCTTACCTGCAGCCTGTGAGTGGGGGCTCGGGGCTCGGGGGGGCTGCAGAGCAGTGGGTGTGTCCTGGGGCCATCCCTGGCACAGACACAAGGCTGAAGGAGTGCTTGCCATCAGGAGTGTCAGTATTCCACTGGGATGGGGCAGGGTTGGGTCGAGGGGGTTGCAAAGGGCAGGGGCTGTGCTGCGGTGTGCAGGTAGGGATGCTGCTTGTGCCAGGGGAGGGGATGTGAGGAGGGTCTGGACGTGCCAGGTGTGATAGCTGAGGTCTGGCACACTCTGCAGGCGGGAGCAGAAGCACTCACAGTGGGAGTTCCCCGACTGGATCCCCGTGGCACACAGGTGGACATGTCTCTCTGACAGGTACATGGGAGCAGAGAGGGATCAGGGCCAGAGGAAAAAGGGCAGTGTTTGGGGTGAGCAATGGGATGGGGGGCTGTGCTTCCACACCCCTCTATGTGTGTGTTGTGGACTTTGGGTGTCTCTTGGATTTGGCTGTGAAGGTGAGTGGCCAGCAGGCCGTGTGGGGGCTGGGATGGTGCTGGGGCACAGGGCTGTGCTGGGGTGATTGGGTGAGGGGTGGGGAGATGTTCTCTCACCTTCTGCCTGCACAGCGAGGCTGCTCCATACCTGCCAGCAGAGGAGAAGTCTCCCCTCTTCTCCATTCAGCGTGAGGGCATCAAGGACGATGGTGCCTTGTACAGGCTAAACAGGTGTGTGCTGGGGTGTCCCCAGGCCCAGCCTGCCAGGCTGTCCCCCGCATGGCAGTGGCTGTCAGGTTGCACCCAGGCCCAGCGGGACAAGGGCTGTCAGGGTGTCCCCAGGCCTGTCCAGGACCAGTGGGTACCCCAGGGTTGCATCCATGGGTTGGGCAGCCGGCCCGACTGTGCCCTAGGGTCCCACCAGCCCCTGCCCCAGCTCTGCAGAAGCCCTCACTCCTCTCCCACCAACAGGTTCAGCTCCCTGCAGCCCCACCCAGAGCGCCTGGATGTCTCCTTCTTCGTGGGAGGCCCAGTGTGGGCGATGGAGTGGTGCCCAACCCCAGAGGGCTCTGCAGCCCCGCAGTATGTGGCTGTGTCCTGCCACAGGAGCATGGAGGAGACACACAGCGTGTCTGGGCTTCACTCAGGCCCTGCACTCCTGCAGCTTTGGGGCCTGGGCATGCTGCAGACAGAGCAGGGGTGAGTGGCCAGGGCTGGGGCTGGGGCCTACCTACATCTTGTGTCCCTCTATGGCTGCGTGGGTGGTGAGGCTTGTCCTCTCCCAGAGCCACCAGCTGCAGCCTGAACCCCAAGGAGGCTGTGCTGGTGGCCAGCTCTGCTGGTGGTGAACCCTGGTGTGTATTGGAGCTGCTGGGCAGCAGCTGCTGTGTTCCTCATGGCTGAACTCATGCCCACAGCTCTCCCAGCAAAGCCAGGCTGGCCTATGCCATCGCTGCTGACTACGGCTGTGTGTGGGACATGAAGTTCTGCCCCAGTGGTGCCTGGGAACCACCCACTGCAGCCCGGACGGTGAGTGCTGCTCAAGGGCTGCCCTTGGGTTCCCCAAAGGTCCTGAGGGATGACCCCATGTCTGAGCCCATCTGTCCATCCCCAGCACCCACAGATGAGCCGGCTGGGCCTGCTGGCTGCTGCCTTCTCAGATGGCAGGGTGGTGGTGTATGCCCTGCCGCACCCTGGGGCCCTGCACCACGCCAAGACAACTCAGGTAAAAGGTAGGAAGAGCCACATCACCGAGCAGGGGCGTCCTGGCCCTCCTCCCCCCGTGCCAGGGTAGGACTGCAAGCCCTGGGCTGGGCACCTCTGCCCATAGGAGCCTGCTGTGCTGGGGAGCTGCAGCAGGGCTGTGCCCTGGCCTGGGAGCTGCATGGTGGAGAAGTGAGCCCACCTGATCCCCAAGACTGGGACATGCTGCCCCCAGCCTGGCATCTGTCACAGGTATAGTGTGGGATCCAAGGCTGATTTTTTGGTGTTGGGAGCCTGCTTTGAGTACTCTTGTGCCCAGAGATCCAAGCCCCAGTGCCGAGGCCTCACTTCCAACAGCTTCCACAATTCCATCATGGAATTTCAGTGGAGAAGAGCTCCAGCCTTACCTGCAGCCTGTGAGCAGAGGCCATGTGCAAAGGGCTGCTTTGGTTCCATCACAGTGACACCACAGCAGCCTGGCTGGGATGTACTTCCTGGGCAGCCCTCGAAAGCTGGGCACTGGGGGGGGTTCTTTGCAGCATCACTGTGGCCATAGCGGGGTGCAGGCTGTGGTGCAGCCACAGAGTGTGTCCCTGGCCATTTCCCATCTCCCTGCTGCCAGAGCTGCTCCCTCCAGCCTGGCCAAGCCACGGGACAGGGCAGGGCAGGGAGTGCTGGGCCAGCTGAGGCTGATGGTGCCTGTAATGGACTGTACTGGCACTGAGCAGGATTGATGGCCAGTGCGTGCTGGCGGTGGGCACTCAGCCGTGGCCAGCAGCTGACAGTGAGAAATGGACTCCCTGTGCCCAGGCAAGCTCCCAGCCCCCCAACACGCCTGTGCTGGCTGTGGGTGGCTGGGTCGCTGCCGCAGCCCCCCCATGGCACCTTGTGGTGGTGCCCCCCCAGTCCCTGCCCGTGGCTGAAGCCTGGCACAGCATTGGCTGCAGCTGCACATTCGGTCACTGCACCTCAGGGCTGGGCTGTAGCTCTGGTTCCCGTCTCAGGATCACTGCCAGGCTGTGGTGACAGGCCCTGCTGGGAGCTCCTGAAGTGATGTGCCTGTGCTGGCTGTCCCTGGGGCACTGGGGACCCTGTGTTCCTGCCTGGCAGAGCTGGGACTGGTCTCCATACCACATCTGGCTGTCAGAGCTGTGCCAGGGAACATGAACACACAGTTCCTCTGTATCTCCACCCATGGCTGCCACACTCCAGGCTGTGATGTACCTGTCTGATGCTCACTGTGCTAGAGGGCAGCCCCACACTGGGGGTTAGGGACTCCAAGCCCGAGGGATGTGGGACCAGGTCCCCACCACACTCATGCAGGGTGATGCTGGTGGGGGGCATTCTCTGGTAGACAAAGCTGGTGCATGTGGTCCTGTGGGCATCCTGCCCTGAGCTGTTGCATGCATGGTCTCTGCAACCTGCTCTCCCCAGGAGTGCTGCCTGGCTGCTCCAGTCCTGCATGGCAGTTCTCTCCCTTCCTGGAGTGGTCACAGTTTGGTCTGGCCCCCGTGTTTCACTGTGTCCACCTTGACTTTGATGCCAGCCATGGTGGGGCAGGAGCACGTCATCTCTGCCTGTGGCACGTTTCAGAGGCTGCTTCCTCCAACACACAGGCAGGCCTGGCTCCTGGGTGTCCTGCTGCCACCAGTTTGCTCCTCATGCTTCAGTTCCTGCTGTGCTGGGGACACAGCTCTAGGGGGATGGTGGGACAGGGACTGGGAGCCCTGGCCAAGGCCATGAGGAGCTGCAATCCAGGCTCCAGGCAGGGAGCTCCTAGGACAGCCAATGCCTGTGCTGACCCCCTTCTGCTCTCTTCTAGATGGGTCCCTCCACAAGCACCTTATCTGCAAGGTCAGTGTTCCCTGCCATGGTGACCCCTGTAAGGGCTGGCACCCAGCGAGCCCCCCAGCCAGTGCAGGTGGCAGAGCTTGGGAAGCCAAGGCACCTGCAGAGTGTTGGAGGGGCAGAGCAGTGTCATGCTTCCAGCCCAGGCATGCCGCTCTTGGGGCGTGGATGGCACTGGTGCAGGGCTGTGACCCAGAGCTCTCCCTCGGCCCCCAGGTGCAGTGCATCGCCACACTTCAGGTGGGCTCCGTCCAGGCAGGTACTGCATCTGAGTGTGGGCAGTGCTTCAGTCTCTCCTGGATGCCTTCCAAGCCCCACCATCACCTGGCAGCAGGGTTTTATGATGGTGAGTCTCCTTCTGTGCCCTGTGGCAGCTCTAGGGGAGCAGCCCTCACCCTGGCAGAGACACTGGAGCCTTGTGCTCAACTGTTGCTGGAACCTGTGCTCAGCCCTGGGTCAGGGGAAGGCTTCTCAGTTGGCTGTTGTCATTCTGATGTACCTCCAGGCTGGTTGGTGGTGGTCCCTGGCTCTAGGCTTACCCACAACTATTGAACTTACCTGGATGGAATTTTCTGCTGGGCTTCCAGTGATCTACAGCTCTGTGCTATGTTGCCAGGACTGCTACCATGCTGTCTGCTTGGAGCCTCAGCTCCAGCCTGGCCACCGCGTTCCAGGGTTGTGTCCAGCCACCGTGGTGTCCTGCTCTCAGCCCTAGCTCCAGCTTGTCTGCTGTGTTCTGCAGCTCCCACAGCCCTGCCTGTGGCACTGCTGGTTCCCCACTGAAGCAGCTGAGCCATTGGCAGTGCCTCATGGACACAAGTCTCTCCCCAGGCACCGTAGCGGTGTGGAACCTGCTCACCAAATCCCTGCTGCAGTGCGTGCACCAGCCTGATGCCTCCATCAAGCTCTACCCTTTCCAGTGCTTTCTAGCCCATGACCACGCAGTCCGGGGCATTGAGTGGTGCAAGGCCGACAGGTGAGGGCAGGAACAGGCATAGATGCTGCCAGGAGAGGGACTCTGTCCTGCAGGAGAAGCTCCTCTGTCAAGAAGGGCTTGGGAGGCCAAGTGCCAATGGCACTTGGCTCTCTGCAGCATCAGAGAGGTTGGGTTGGGCTTTCCAGGGTTGGGGCAGTTGAGCTACTGCAGGACTGGGGCCACCTGGGCCCTGTGGTGGGCCAAGGCACAGCTCCATGCTGGGCTCTCAGTGCTGCCTTTCTCCTGGTTCTCAGCAACTTCCTGGTCACGGTAGGCAGTGATCGCAAGATCAAGTTCTGGGACCTGCGGCGGCTCTATGAGCCCATCAACAGCATCAAGAGGTTCCTGAGCACTGAGGTGGTCTGGCTGCTGCCCTACAATGGTGTCACTGTGGCCCAGGACAACTGCTATGCCTCGTGAGTGCTGGGGGCCAGTACTGCTGCTGGGGCCTGGTCTAACTTCCCGAGGGCCCCTCTGGCTTCCCCCTCCCTGGGACTGTCCAGCTGTGCCATGGCAGTGGCAGGCTCTGCTTGTTTCGAGTCACACCCAGCAGCACAGCGTGACATCCCCTCTGCCTGCCATGTGGGGCAGAGGCAGGGTGGGCCAGGGGATGGCTTCCCCCTGCACTGAGCAACAGGGGTGCTGCTAAAGGGGTTTTGGGTCTCAGTGCGTTCTTGGCCCCTGGGAGCTGCCTTGATCTGTGTCTTGTCTCTGTGACGTGCTGCTAGAGCAAGAAGAGCCCCCTCAACACCCCAGGCCAGTTCTGAGGGAGGTGGGCTGTGCCTGGCGCTCGCAATCCTGGTGGCTGCAGAGTCAGGCATCCCATGCATCATTCTGTCCCTTCTACCACAGGTACGGGCTCTGCGGGATCCACTACATCGACGCAGGGTACCTGGGTTTCAAGGCCTATTTTGTGGCCCCTCGCAAGGGCACTGTGTGGGTAAGGGCCAGTGCAGGGCCATTCTGTCCCAGAGGCCAGGTCAGCACCAGCTGGGGCCCAGGGCTTGCGGGTGGGGTGACACTGCTGGGCTGGGGTGGTGGGAACCCCGTGCTCTCCAGCCCTCTGTCCCTGCAGAGCATCTCTGGCTCAGACTGGCTGAACACGGTAGCTGCAGGTGACATCACTGGCGAGTTGGTGGCAGCAGTACTGCCTGACCTGGCTGTCAACCCCCTCAACGTCAAGCGTTCCTCGGACCGCAGATTTGTAAGAGACCATTGCACTCGAGTGGCCCAGCCAGCACACAGGGCCAGTGGGGGTGGACGGGCCCATGGGATTAACGTCTGGGACCCTCATTTCACTGGTCCCTGATGGTTCCTGTCTGCAGAGGAGCAGCAGGGTCTCTGTCCACCCTGCCCTGAGCCCTCTCTCACCCACAGCCGGTGTACAAAGCTGACCTGCTGCCGTGCAGCCCTGATGGGCCTGAGGGCACCGGGCAGGCTCTGCCCAGGACCCATCGCTACAGTGAGATGGTGGCCAGAAGCTACATCCGATTCCAGGACACGGACCTGGTAGGAGAGGGCAGGGGGCAGCCAGGGCGTGTGGGGCTGTGGCTGGGCAGTGGGGATGGCAGGGCAGAGATGCTGCTGGGGCATTGGGGCAGCCCCTTGCGTCCCGCAGAGCTGAGATCATGGTGCGTGCGATGGTCCTGCCTCGGGCCCACAGCCCAAGGGGATGCCACCGCTTTGCAGCGCAGCTTCCAGGACTTCCCAAGGCGGGAACCCATGTGCCGGATGCAGAAGCTGAAGGTGGAGCTGAGCCTTGACCGCCTGCAGCTGGAGGCCCTGCACAAGGTGAGGGGCCAGGCTGAGCCGCAACCCCAACCCTGTGCAGATTGCTCTGCTCTGAGGGCCAGAGTGCCAGCACCTCACCCCCTCCTTTGTGAACCCCTTGCTTCCCACAGGTGCGCTTCAGCCCCAACCTGGACTCGCAGGGATGGCTGGTGTCGGGCGGGCAGGCAGGCATTGTGCGGGCACACTGCCTGGCAGGGCTGGCCTCTGCCGTGGGCCACCAGCTGCTCCCAGAGTGCCAGGCCCGCTTCAGCTTCCTCTACGGGACCACACCCAGCAGCCCTGACCCCCCCAAGCTGCCAGCGGAGTAGGGGTGTCAGTCCCTCATGCTGCTTTCATGTGCTCACCTTGGGCAGGGGTCGGGGCTGGGGCCAGCTGTGCTGGCTGGGGGCTGTGGGCCCTCTCAGTGCTGCTTTCCCAGTGGGCATCTGCTGCAGGAGGGACAGCTGCTCCCACCGTTCTCTGGGATGCTCTGGACACTTGTCCTCATCCTCTGGGCCTGGAATGGTCCATCTGCACTGTTTGGTCTGAGCTGGGAAGTGATGGTGGGACTTGCACTAGTCCCAGGGTTGAGTGGTGGGTCTGACCTTGCAGAAGCACCTGTGGACTCCACCAGCTGTGCTTGTGCTCGCCTCCGTCCCCGCTGTGCGCCAAAGGGCGGGGACGGGACAGGAGCTGAGGAGTTGCTCACATTGAGCTTGCATTCAGCTGTGCAGAATAAATGTGGTTGGTTTTGTATGGCTGTGGTGGTGCTGGCGCCAGGGCGGACATGGTAGCTGTGGCTGTAGGAGGCCACTCCCAACTCCATCATTTCCCTCCCCTTGCCCCTCTGTCTGCTGCACCTCTGCTGCTGCTCCAACACATTTATTGGCAGCGCTGGCAACGCTGCTGGCACAGATGGACAGATGGACACCAGGGGCACAGGCACAGCAGGATTCAGATGGAGCCCAGGCAGCATCGTGGGGAGCTGGGGCCAAGGCCAGGCCTGAGGTCTGGGGGATGTCCCTTCCTGCCAGGACGGACAGGCTCCCTGGGGACCGGGTGGTGGGGGAGTATTCTGCCTCTTCAGGAGCTGTGGCACAGCAGGAAGTGGAAGATCCCAGGGAGCCCCAGTGTTCCACAGGCCAGGCCGTATGTTTGTCCACCCCAGGATGCTGCAGTGGAGTCACTGTCCCACCCCAGGGCTCTGCAGCAGTGGGGTGGGTAGGGGGCATGGGATCTCAAGCACTGCCCTGCTCTAGCACAACGAGCTGGGGCCAAGGCCAGGCCTGGCCCAATGTAGAAGCACATGTGGGTCTCAAGTCTGGGGGTCCTGGCAGTGGGGACAGCCTGCCATCTCCTCCTGGTGCCGCTCCACCTGTACCGTGCACAAGGCAAAGCCAAACCTGCTCTGCAGCTGGGCAGTGACCTCTTGCAGCACCATCTCAGCATCAGCACTGGCATCTAGGAGCATCAGGGCAGGGGGTCATTCCTGGCATGGCCAGTGGGACCCCCGGCCCTGCCCTGTGCGGGTCACTCACCCACAGCTACATGCACTGACACGGCAGGGTGGCTCAGTGTCAGTGCCCAGAGATGCAGGTCGTGGACACCCCGCACTCCGCTGGCCCCCAGCAGCACCTCCTTCACCGCATCAAACTCCAGGCTCCGCGGTGCCCCTGCCAGCACCACCTGGTCACAGGGGCCATCCTTGGCCCCTAGTCATAGCCCCCACCTGGGTGAGGGCTCCAAGTGGAAGTCACTGGGGCTGAGGCGTTCTCCAGGGGGGCTAGGGTGGGCATGGTGACTTTGGGGTAAGACAGTCCTCACCTTTGGGTCAATACACCTGGCTGGGGTGGAGAGGAAGGACTGGGGGGTTCAGATGGGGCAAGGGAAGGACAGAGGAGGTGAACTGCCTCCTGGGCAAAGTGCTGTGGCAGCTGCAGCTCCAGGAGCTCTTGTGCCCACCCTGCACCTGTGGTTTTGCACCCTTCTCACTCACTGCGCACCTTCCATGAGGACCCTGAAGACGTCTCTGAGGATCGAGATGGTGGAGCCGAGAACGAAGACTGAGAAGAAGAGGGTGCTGATGGGGTCTGCAATCTTGCACTGGGGCTGCAGAGAGCGGGGTCTCTGTGAGGCTGCGGGCAGAGCCCACATGGCACCCTGTGTGGGACTGGGAGAGCTGTTCCCACAGGCAGCACTGGGGCAGTCCAGCCCGGGCACCTTGAAATAGATGATGGTGGCAGCCACGAGGACACTGATGCTCTGCAGCAGATCACCCACCACGTGGACGAAGGCTGCCCGCACACTGGTGCTGCCAGGCAGGGGCCCATGGCTGGGCTGGAAGGCCACAGAGCTCTCCAGCTGCTCGTAGGCCCCTGTGCCATGGCCATGGCCAGCAGGGGACTGGTGCAGGATGTAGGCCATGCTGGGGAGAGCAGGGCTGGGTCAGTGCCACACTGACAGGGCATGGGGGCCCTGCTTGGGCAGAGGGGGCACAGCAGTCACACTTGGGTCTTGGGACATTGGAGAGGAGTGGGGCTGGAGGCACAGCAGGGCTGGAAGGTGTGCAGGAACAGGCAGGGATTTGGTCCTGAGGCTCATGACAGGGCTTGGGGGGTACTCCTTGGGGGACCACGGAATGGGGGCTGTGGGGATGTAGGCACATGGACTGGAAGCCCCAAGCATATGGGGAACTGGGAAGTGGGGCAGACAGTGCCTGGGGACATAAGGCTGGTACATGAGGACATAAGGTGATCTGGGGGCACAGGTGGGGTTCTTGGGGTTCCAGAGGCATAGGTGGGGCAGGCCTCAGGCTGATTGTGCTCAGGAACCACAGGCACACAGCCCCACATGGAACATACACCAGATTGACGCCGACGGCGCAGGCGGATGTGGCCAGCATGGCTCGTGCCTCAATTTCATAGTCATTGCTGATGATGCGGGCGGCTGCCAGATACACAAGGGCTGCAGTCACAATCCAGATAGAGAGGACAGAGGCCAGTGCACCCAGTGTTTCTGTGGGATGAGACCTATCAGCACCCAACCCAGCTGTGCGGGTCACATGGAGCCCAACAAGGCCATGCCCCTTGGCTCACCTGAGCGGTGCCAGCCAAAGGTCATGGTCTTGGTGGGTGGCCGGTTGGAGACCCAGAGGGAGAAGAGGCTGACAGACATGCTGCCCACGTCTGTCAGCAGATGGGCTGCATCCGTCATGATGGCCAGGCTGTGTGCCAGGTACCCACCTGTGGGCACAGAGCAGCTGGCACCCCACATCCACCCGCAGCCCCCCACCCTGGCCCAGCCCCCTTTACCTATCACCTCCCCGACCATGAAGAGGCAGCAAACGGCGCAGGCAACGCTCAGCTGGTGGCGGGCCTGGACCCTGCTCTGCCCAGTGCTGGGGGTTGGGGGGCTGCAGCGGCAGTGAGGAGCTGGAGCCGGGGGTGCCGCTGGCGCCGAGGGGTCTTGAGAGCCTGCAAAGAGACTGGGGGCGGGGGTCACTGCCGGCAGCACTGCGTCTGGTGCTTCTGCCCAGAGCCCCCGAGGGTCCTGCTACTGCTCGGTAAGTACGCAACCAGGCAGTCGGTGGGGCACCGGCGGAGCCCCCCTCCCCCCCTAGCGGGATGAACAGCCACGGGGCCCGCGGCAGCAGCAGGAGGCAGTGGCACAGGGCTCCGGCCGTAACCGGAGCCGGTACTCCCGCAGGGAGATACTGGTGAGACCGAGGTGTTGTGCCCGGAGCCGGGCTGCGGGACGGGCCACCGGCGCGGAGACGTGAGGCGTGGGGAAGGGGAGGCGGGAGCCACGTCCTGGTGCGTGGGGCAACACTGCGGGAGCGGGGACGGACAGCGCACCGGGACGGGGGCTAATGGATGGACAGTACCGGTGTGGGTGGGTGATGGATGGATGGTGCCGGTGTGTGTGGGTGACATTTGGGCGCCGATAGGTGCTGAACGGACATCCGAGGGGGAGCGAGGCTGTCGCACGGCGGGGCTCGTTCCGCTTGAGCGGAGGTGCCGATGATGGGGTGAACGTGCCGGTGGCGGGGTGACGGTGCAAGTGGCGGACGGTCAGGGCTGGCGCGGGGACTGCGGAGGTGCCGGTGTCCGTGTCGGATGGATGAAGGCACGGGGGCG
>JAHLSL010012689.1:0-26069 GCA_025920805.1 Petroica traversi
TTTAAAACTGAAAAAAGCCATTTTTTCTTTGGATGTTCTTTAAATTGTGAATCTGGTTGAAAAAACGCCTTACTTTTCTAGAGGAGAGAAGTCCTGTAAATATAAAAGTGATACTCAATGAACATGAATGACAGGCTCAGTACTGTTTCATTTGTCTCTTATGCAAATTCCTCACTTAAGGAATAATGTAAAGATTTGTTCCAACTTCTTCCTGTGTTTCTGAGCAAGGCATCTTCCTGCCTTGCAGCCATGCACTCCTTGTAAAAGGTGGCCGTTCTTGTACAGTTTGGGGAAGTTTGTGAAAGGACACCCCCTCAAAGACTGTTTCAGAAGTTTCAATTCTTTCATACAGTGTGCTCTTAACTCTATTTTTTTTAAATAAAGTTAAGCCAAATTATGGGGGGTGGTGATGGAATAGTCACATGCCTGAAAATCTAATGTGCCCAGCTATCTCAGGTATGGCACTCCAAATGCCGACCCACTTGCAAAAGGCCATTATTACTGAAGCCTCACATCCAGCTTGCTTAAAAAAAAAAAAAAAAAAAAGAGAACGGAGATTACAGTAAAATTAAAAAGGTTAAGATACATTTAGACTTCTTACCCTCTGGTAATAAGATTAATTCCTTGCTGGCGTAGAAGGAGGAAAACTGCTACTGAGTCATCTGCAATTTACACAGAGCTAATCTAGTAAACCCGTTTGTCACACAATAAGAGGGGACAAAGGTGAGTATTGTTGTCCCCTGAGTGGAAATACTTGCTTAAATCTCGATTCTGCACAGTGCTGCAGAGTGCTGAGGTGGAGAGTATACACAGGGGACAAAGGAAACTCTCAGCTCCCACTGCTACACTGAGGACTGATAGGGATTTATCCCTTCAGGGCCAGATCCTTGAACAACAGAGGCAGGCACAGTACATTTGACTTGTACATCCATGACAACTGATCCTACCGAAGGCTCCTGGTCTGTCTCTGCAGATTAACTGAGCAAACTACTATTCTTATTTCTTCTTAATTTTTGCTGGAGTATCTGACCACGGAACAAGCCCAAACCATTTCCTGCAGTTTTAGTTTGCATATTTTTACCCACCCCACAAAAAACCTCTAGATCTGCCAATGGAACAGAATAATAATTTTTCTCATTCTTTCCCCCTCTCCTTTATTCCATTTAGCAGTGCATTTGAACACTTGCAAATATGCGAGGGGGCATTTTCAGCCTCCTGGTACTACAGTCATACAACATCTGTGAACATACAACATCTCCAACTCAGTCTACAAGTCACCCAGGGTAATACAACACTCTTGATTTTGCTGGAAGAATAATAGCAAATGGCTGCTACATATTTTTATACTTTTGCATTTAAGACTCAGAAGCTAGCCCTTTTTGTTTATAGAAAGAAAATGAAAAGCACTGGCATTCATTACTGCTGATTTGCTCTCTTTTTATTAATCATTTCTTATTTTTAAAGGGCCACAGGAGTGAACAACATAATGCAATGGTAGGAAGATATTTACCAATTTAGCACCTCATTATAAAACTACTCAGAAACCTCTTTGTCTCTCATTTAACATAATAATTATTAGTGGCAACAAAGTGGATCCCACACTTGTACCATGATTAGCAAGTGATGAATTTGGGTTGAATAAATCACATTTTGCTAAGTAAACCTTATTATATCCCAAATCCTTATTCTAAAAACCATCTTATTTTAAGAAAATAATTTATACTCCTGTTTAAATGCATCTTTCCAAATTAACCAGTGATATTCTACAGAAAACGGCCTCTTTTATGCTTGAAGTCTCCAGCTGCCACACAATTTATATCTCTTTCCTCCCCTCTTTGTTTTTCAGCCATTTTCCCTGAATGTCAAAGTCAATTTAGTGCATTTCACTTTGCTGAATAAATCAGAGGCGAAATCCTTGCTAAAAGTGAAAATTTGATTTGCTAAAAGGAGCTTAGGGCAACTATTAATCAATATATCCAGAGTGTCAAAGCTAAGGCCATGATAGACATGCATTCATTTGGAGATTGGTTAAGGCAGATAAAGGGGGACACTAGGAAAAAAAAAAAAGTGCAACAGCCAGACAGCATAGTGTGAATGTTGGGGGCATGGGTGGAGGGAGAGGACTGATTAAACAAAAAAAACAAACAAACAAAAAAAAAGGCAACAAAATAAAAAAAGAAGACAGTCACTCAGAAGGAAAAAGCAAGTACTCGTGTATGAATAAAAGGTGAACTTTATTAATAGAGACATAAAGTCACTGTTTAATGCTAATCTTGAGAGAAGAGGATTCTAAATAAGGGATTTCTGCCCCTAAACCCCCACAGTGTTAAAATTTAAGAACTGAGCCAAGTTATTTTGTCTTCTACTAATTCCATTTTTTGACTTTATTGTGCTTTTAGTGATAATTACTCTTAAAATAAGCTTTTTCAATGAATAGCACAGATTTTGAAGTCACATCTACCAAGAGCCTGTGGTGCTTTCTTGAGTTTTACTGCACATTTATTTTATTTTCATGTATAATTTGCAGATGATGAGCTGTTTATATGTTTGGAATTATTTTTTTTCTCTCCCTCAGTTAATTTAATTCAAATAAAATAATGCCAGAAGTGACTAAGCTGGACACTAAAGTGCTTTTTTTTTTATCCCAGGACATCTATGGCTAGCATTTTAAGAAATCTTCTCACCTCTCCAGTGCTTTCTCTCTCAGTTCTGACCTGAAGTAGCAGACACACTAGGAATTTGTGCATTTCTAGTTGTACAAAAAGCCCGCTACTCTTTTGTACTGACATCAGCTGAAATTTTGCCACTGACTTCAGCAACAGATTAATCAAGAATAGCCCAACACTGTATCTCAGCGGGTACCTTAAATAATTTTTAAAAACCAAAACAGATCCTTTGGTTACTACCTTTTGCCACACTGCAGAACCTTGGTTTTTTTTTTTTAAATGCTAGGAGATTTGTGGGCATGTTTATTCATGCATTATCCCACCTATTCCTCCCTGCCTTGCAAAATCACTTAAGCCTTCTCTGTGATACTACCTTCATAAAATAAATGGAAATTGCCACCATCCCTAGCACTTCAAATACCAGGATAGATGAACTGCTGGCATTTTAGGTACACTGCTGTCCCATTCTACTTTAAGAGAAACCTGAATCAACATCGTGATCTAAACCCTGGCAGTGTCGGGTGGTCCATCCATCCTAATGCTCAAAAATAAAACTGGCAGCCAACGGCTGATTTCCTGTATTGTACAATACAGTGACAGAGGTCAAGTAAGTCATTAGTTTTTGAGAAACCTCTTGGCTGAAATCTCTGCCCTCAAGGCCCAAGGAATGGTCTGCCTTAGATCACATGTCACACAAGTTGTGAGCTCAAGAACATTTCCCTCCTAGGAAGAGCAGGTCTGGTTTCTGTACTTAAAGCATGTTTGTAGAAGGAGTTAAAAGAAGGGCAGATACCAGGCTTTTGATAAAGTGTCCCAGTTAGCACTTTGAGAAAGGGCAGGATGTCCTGATTCCCCATGAGGCTCAAGTTATTATTACTGCCAACCTCTTAGCACCTCACAACTCATATTCCATTCCATGCCACATGTACAGTGAACACCACATTCACATGTCCAGTTGTCTGTGGAGGGACAGGCACCCTGTGATGGGCTGCTCTCAGAAGCTATAGGGTTGTGTCTGAAATGGCCCTAAACCCAGCTGGCAGCACAAGGGACTAGGGAAGGCTGAGCACAAAGAACAAATTTTACACCAGCACAGTACAGACATACAGGAAGACACCTGTGCCCCTTGCAGAGCTGAGATTCTCTATGGGCTGCCCCAATGAAAATCCACTCAAGTGACTGTGGTCAGATTTTTCTGTACTTTTACCTACGTCGGGTGGTACTCCTGAAACACATGGTGAGAAAAGGGCATTGTAGAAACGACAACTCTGCAGCAAATCATGTTCTTGTTCAGTATTAGAATGTCAAACTACATCCCTGAGAGCTGCTTTGGAAAAGAAAGCTTAAACATTGTCCTCCACAAAGAGTGTGCTGGAACAACTATGTTTCATAAAACATTAACACTATTCAAAACATCTTTGTATTTTTTACATCAAAATCAGGTCTTTTTTTTTTTTTTTTTTTTTTTTAATACTAGCACCAGTGGCAGTATCAATTTCTAACTATTCCCTTCCTTGAACACTGTTACTGCTAGCAGAACAGGGACACAGCTGAAGACAAGCAGGCTTATTTTACTAAATAATGTAACTAGTTATTTTTGATGTATTAGTCTGATTTACTGTTTCCAAACAAATTTTTCATCTTAAGTGCAAAAAGTTGATTTCTATGGTTTGGTTGATGTTTTTTCATGCATGCAAATTTTGTAGAGAACATTTTGTCTTTAGCTTCCTGTTATGCACATTTTTAAGAGCTAAATGTTTGCTGCCTCCACTTAATATGAAAGAATGTTGCCCATTTTGGTGAATGTCAATGAGAGAGTTACAAAAATCATGCTGAAATGACTCTGGTACTGTGAGTCGGTATCAGCAGAAAGCCACCCTATAAAGTGAAATTTTAATTAATATAATGCAACCAATGAAATTGGAAATTCCCCAAAATACAATGTGAAGGGTAGGAAACTCAACTACCAGAAAATATTGAATTAAGAAAGGCCTCCTTATCTAAAAGATAAATTAAAAAAAAACAGTCTTGCAGAGGCTTCCTAATATATTTACAATTTATTTAGGTCAGTTAATAGGAGTTTTGTCTCACCAGGTAGGAGACGAAGCAGCATCAGCCTCTCTCCCTAAGCACCTTCAGTATTTTACTAACGAAGTTACAGTACATCAGAATATTTTAATCTGACACAAAGAACAACAATAGATCTGACTGCTGGCCTGATAATCTTCTTATCACACCCTGTGAAACCTAGCTCTAATATTTGACTGAGCCTCCATTACTCGGCAACACATTCTAAAAAGGCCAACAATGGAGAGAGAATGGAGTGTGGAAGTACCTCCATATCTACATAAAAGAGATTAGAGGCGACAGCGTTCCATTTTACAGCTCAATCATATTGTGTTAGCATGCGCTTATCCGAGCGCGGATGAAATTGAAAGAGAAATAAAAAAGAGTCAGGCAGATAGGAACCATAAAAGCGAGGCATGAGCAATTTCCAAGGATATAAAAGGATGCTAATGGCGGGGCCCTGTCATTCTTAAAAAGGGCTATTAGGGCACCATCATCTGTTCTTGTGCCCTTACGCCTCTCTAACTAAAGTCAAGCATTTCCTAATGCCATTGTGATCTTTTTCTTCTTCAGATAAGACATGGTCATGTTTCATAACAACACACTTTCCATTTATTTGATTTATAAGTGCAAGCAGACTAATTCTATTTACTGATAAAGGCTTTCTATATATATTTTTCTTTCAATATTTCCTTTGGTAAATGGTATAGACTTTTTGTTCAATAAAAACAACTATTGAAATATTTCCAATACCACAAAAATACTAATGATTTTATGAAAGGACTTGAACTTTGTATAATTTGAAAACATTTTTTAGTCTGTGACTGAAATGGGAAACAGTTGGCCAAGGCAGAATGAATATCGCATTGTTACCTTTTTGTAGATAACCCTATTAAAAGACTTCTTTTCAGAAGAGCAAAAACATTGTTTCAGTTTTCTCTACACAGACAAATTTTACATTGCAGTGCTTTAGAGTTGAGCTCTTTATTAGTTATTAAGCACCTGATATATAAGGGCCTTTAATTACACTGAACCTTAAGAAATCACTATAGTAAAGCAAGATTTGCTGATTGCTGCTTTGCTGTGCTAGGCACAAATTCACTACTGGTATAATTAATTGACTCTATGAGATTTACACCAAGGGTTTACTTAGTCCGCCAAGCTACAGTGAACTTTTATGCAATTTGCACCTCTTTCCTAATTCATCCTTTTCCCCATCCTGTTATGCTTCTGCCTACAGTAACATTTGTTAGCTTAGCAAACAGGCAAACATCAATCCAGGCTCTTCCAGAAGTTGTTCTTTGCCAGACATTAGCTGCGAGTAGGCACTCCAAGTTCAGCCATACTCCAACATTCAAAACTAAGCTACAAAAGCTCAACATATTTGCCCTTTAGCATGTCCAGCCCTTTTGCTTTTGAGTTTTGTAATCAAATGCCAGACAACAAGTATGGATTTTATCACCGTTACCTGAAGGCTTATGAAAAGATTGTCTTTATTTCCTGGGTTTTTTAAAAATTCATATTTGTAAATGAAATCAGGTAAGTACACTTACCTGGAGTGGCTTTACCCCTGCAGGTATGGTTTGAGCCTACTTTGTACTAAAATGCTGCCTTGTGGCAGGGTAAGTTCCTTGAGCGGCTCAGATTGCAGAGTTTAAACTTTCAAGGCCAGTTTATGGCATTCAATACCTTTTCCACACTAACAAAAGCCATAATTTTAATGGCTGCTCAGTCTCATTCCCCTGGTCTTCCCATCCCTCCAGCCAAATCCAAGGTATACAGCATATTCACAAATCAGACTGACAAAAGTTACCTTGCAACTGCTATGGAGCATGACTGATTTCTCTGAGAGCTACTCTATTTTGGTTAAGGTGATCTAGGTATCTTCCAAAGATGAAACTCAAACTCACCTACTTAACTCATTTTGACTTAATTTGGGGTGCTTTATTAGCAACCAGTGTAAGACAAAGTAGCTGCTATAATACAGAGTGATGTTTAAATTAGTTTACAATTTGCTTGGGCTCATCTAGAACTGCTCTGAACAAAGCCATTCAGAAATGTCAGCTGTGTTCCTAACCACTGTAACAAATTGTTGCCTGAACACTGCACACCTAATGACTTCAAATTGGCTGCACTGCGATATTGCCTGACAGTTCGTTACGACTGTTAGCAACATAGCCGGCGTATCATGACCAATAAATTGGTTTCAGTGTGGGCTGGGAAAGGGACTTCCATCAATTTGATTAAAGAAATTACTGTAGCATTCAAAGCATAAAGACAAACTAGTTTAAGGAGACAGAAATAAGTAAACTGTACCAGAAAAACACTGCTTGTGATACAAGAGCTTGTTTATACACTGTTTGTGGCACAGAGAATGACTAAATTTCAACTGACTATTTGAGAGCCTTTAGGCTGTTGTCTTTCCTTTAAAATAAAAAAAAAAAACCCACTTCACAAAGGTACAAATTATTATTATTCTTGGATTGTGTTCATATATATGTTGTGTTCCTATTTACCCAAGATGACCCAGAAGAGCTGGTCATTTTAGAACAAGGGGGAAAAAAAAAACCAAACAGAAAGAATATTTCTTTGCAATTTCTTTTGAAACTATAAATAAAATATATTTAACTCTGATAAACAAACAAAAGACTGGATTATTTAGTCTACTATTAAGGTATCCCAAAATCACATCTAAAATGAGAATGACATATAACCCTGAGGAATTAAAGGTTATCCACTCTCATGCTTAATAAGGCTCCACTATCAAAATCAGAAAACTAATGAGCTGATGAAAACACACCAACATGCTCACTCATCTGCTGGACAAGAAAAATACTTTTTTTCCTTAAGAAACAAGAGAAAAAGCTGACCTTTTTTTGTGTGACTTTACCATTTGTGAAAGGTGATAGACTGAGAACCTTGGAGACTTCCATAAGTTTGTCTGCTAGCTCACAGAGTAAGAATAAACACCTCAGCACTGGGGAGGGAGGAAAATACACCTGAAATTTATCTGAAGGAATTGCTAATCTTCTGAGAAACTGCATTTGATGACTCTCATTTTTCTTGCTAATAGGAGTGCCAGTCAGCTTTTATAATATCAGTGCATTTATGTGATGCAGACTGCAGGCCACTCCAAGCAGACCAAGGAAATACTAAGTTGTAAGAGGAGATTTTTGGGACAATTCAGTTCTTTCTACTGAATTGTTCATAGCATTCAGTTCCCACATTGGATCAATGAAGAGAACAATTCCTCTGTGCCTTGCCAAAATATAACTGACCTGTGGTCAGTAGTGCTGCATTTACGTAACATAGAAGCCAGACTTACATTCAAATACTGATGAATCAGATGACTACAGAGGAGAAGACTTGTATGACCCTTTATAACAGGCAAATGCTCTGGATAGCAAGGCAAGTTTATCTCAATAAAAGCAATACATAAAAAGAAAAAAATTCTCTAAGCAGCATGTTAAACTTATTAACATAGGAACACTCGCAGCAAAGGTTAAGATACATGATCATCTAAAATATGTTCTGTGGGAGTATTCTGGAGCCTTAGGAAAACTTTATGCATTCTAGGGAGAGAAAAAACCAGTATTTTCTACCAGCACAGAACAACCTTCGCGACGATTTCTGTATGTTATCTATTTGCAATTAATACTGTATGTACCTGGAATATGCTTAGCCCATCCAATGATCACCACCAGTTCTCTGTCTGCCAGGTCACAAAGAGTGGTAAGTGCTTTGATGTCACTGTCTGGAACAGTGGGGTCAGGCATAGCATAGATCTTCTCTGGTTCAGCCACCAGCAAATGGGAGACAATCTTGTTATCTGTAAAAATGGTCCAGAACATTACAAGATCACCAGTAGCATCATTCTACACTTCAAACAGATGGCTCAGATTTCAAAGGGCACAAAAATTTGTCTTAAGACACTGAACCTAATTACACCTTATTGTAACTTCATGACCTTCTACAAGTGGTTACAGCACAAACAAATCTGATCCATTAACAGGGTATATCAAGCCAGACATGTATGTTAAGACGATAAATTTAATAGAACAGAGAAATACATGATCTCCTTTTATTACTGAAGTACAAACTTTCTGTGAAAATATTAATGCATCATAATGTATTTTGCACTGTTCAAATAGAAAAGTTTTGCCTAATCTATCTACTTACCTGCAACCCACTCCACCCCTTAAAGGCCTAATTACCTGCAACCCACTCCACCCCTTAAAGGCAGGGGTATTTTTGAGTGAGAAAACACCACATGCAATTAGTCAATCACTGAAATCTGAGACTTCTGTCAGCAACCCCAACTACCATTCTTTATGTACAAAACCAGAGTAATGATCTCCTTCTCATTTCTAAACAGGAAAAAACATTAAATCAAAGGGAATAAAGAATGTAAAACCAGGAGAAGTATGAAAGTATGCAAACTCTACCATAGAAGACTGTTTTTGTGCAAAGAATGATAATCTGTCATAGTCACACATTGCTTATTTTTATCTATGTAGCATTTTCATTCATGTGTTAAATATTTACTTTTTCATCCAGATGACTAGTGAAATCTAGCTGGAATAATCAATTTAGTTATATGGAAAAGTGCAGAGAGGAAAAAAAAAAGAAGAGCTCACAACATTACAATACAGTGTTGTTGTTCTGTTAGTGGGATAAACATAATATGAGCACTATATCCATTTGAAGGCACAATGGAAATATTTTCTCTCTTTACAGGAGCCTGATTTATTACTCTGAGAAGTCAGAACTGAAAGATGGGATAAGGACTAATTCATTAAGCCTCCTAATACAGGGTGCACTACTATACCTCCCAATATATTTACATTTTACTTTTAGATACATCTTTTGACCTGAAATGCACCATCAGAATTTAAAGCTCAAATGGCACTCTTTAGTGATTTTACATTAATCTGTTCCCTACAGTGAGATAAAAAGTTATTTGGCTTGATATAAATGGGATTCCACTGTGAGAAGATGCCAAGTATTTTCTGAGTGCAGAGAATGCTGCCAGAATTAGGATAATTTGCCCCCTCTGCATATAAGTCACAGGATGGGCCACATTGTCCTCTTGCAATGGAAGCTAAGTGGGATGTGATTTGCCCAGCAGTGTCAGAGAGGATCCCTACTAGTCCATGACTATTTCCATAAAATGCTCACTCGATTCAGATTTCTGATACTTTATTGCTCTTTAGTGACAGAGACTCCTTGATTCTGATCTACTGTCTCTACAATTTTTGCCTTATTCCAAAATTGTGTGTCAGAAGTCATGATGTATGTTAGTCCTTCATATAGTAAGTGCAAGAACCAACTGGAAACCATCACATCAAGCATGTTTTATTACAAGGGGATATATTCATGCTTTATATGAACTATAGGAACTACGCCAACTTATGCAATTCTTGATCTCAATAGTCTACTGATTATCAAACTGATTAATGAGGAATTCTATTCTTATTTAGAAATGACAGATGGTAGTTTTAACTTATATTGGCAAACAGCCTTTGCACATTTTTTTAATTTTTAAACAGTATCTTCATAACCTGTTAAATTTCACATAGAAAACATGTAAGTGAGAAAATATAACATTACTTCTTTCCAAATTCCAATATTTTTAATTGGTTAGGAAAAAAGGATAAATTAATTAAGAGTTTCTTAACATCCACACTGAGGACTTCTACTTTTTGGGTTTTTAAACCGTGATAAATGAATGAAGAAGCACTCTCATACCCAAGGTCTGGGTTTTTTCCCCTGCAGCAGATGAAATAGCCAAAGAACCACTTTCATTCTTGTACAAAGCTCCTCTCCAATTCCATACATGATTTAGGAATATTGTATGTTTTGACTCAGGGTTTGCAAAATCTCAAATCCTTTTTGTTTTTGCAGCCAAAAAACAACCCGGGCAGCCCACTAAATTCCACAGTGAAGCTAGAAAATACAATAGAGATCAGAAGTAGGTGTAGGAAGGATCCTCCAAACACCTGCTCTTTCCTTACTGGGGAGAAAAAGCTTACATGTATTGGCACATGCATTAGCATAGAATATAGGAAAATTTTGAATGTACTCAGAAAACTCCATCACTCAAGAAATTGAATAGCCATGAGCACTCTTTCTAGGTAAATCTTATTTAATGTTTCCCTAATTAGAATCAATAGAACCCAATTTTCATTCCTGTGCCTTTGTTATGCACAAACTATCAGTCAGGGTCCAGAAAATCTCCCAGGCTACTTCCACACAAAACTGATTCAACTGTTTCCAGTCTGGGCACTTATCTGTCAGGATTTGAAAATTAAGTTTTAAAAATGTTTGTTACAAAATTGTTTGTACTTGGATGAGCTAAGGAAAATGGAGGAGGCACTCAGATAATAAGTAATGATTTATGAGGAGGTTAGTTTATCTCACACAACTGGAGCTTACAGAAATCGGTGTAGTTATCGCCTTATAGGTAATGTAATGCACCTCATTGCAATAATCTTGGGTTTACACAGAGATTCTTGTATTTCAGTACAACTGCATTAACCTCTGTTCATATCTTAAGGGCTGGGGGCTTTTGGGTTGGATTTTCTTTTTTTTTTGTCTGTTTGGCCTTGGCTTTTTTTGCTATGTTAGGGTATCAACATTTCTACTCAATGACAATATCAAGTAAATGAAAAACTGACAATCTGTGCACCCCGGAAAACTAAACCTCTAATGAAATTAAGCATTAGAGTTTATTAAATTTTATTGTATTATCAGAAAGTTTTTATTATAATGTGCAAAATCTGCTTAGTGCAGCCCTAGATTGTATTTACAGAACAGTGGGACAGCTTATGGAGGCTGAGTAGAAGATGCCAGATTGGACAATTGAAGGAATATAATCAGCATAATGTTTTTTGGAAAGGCAAAAGGAAACTATGCCATATGTTCACTTAAGCCTTAATTTTATGTAAAACTGGCTGTTTTTTCTTTGACACAGCTAAAATGCCCTTTCACTTACAGTTCAAAGACTGTTTATTTGCTCTCCAGATCGCCATATGCTCAAACGTATTGTACACAGCACTGTCCCCTACTGGGGAACACCATCGGAAACAGATTCCGTTTTCCATACTGCCAGGTATTTTCAACTGTATTTCAATGTGTGTTGTCAGAGGCTTAGGGGCAGAGGCAAATGGGAGACAAGAAGGCATTTGCCCTCCTTATTTCACTGGCTTATTTATCCATGTTAGGAGCAAATTAACTTCAGCAGGAGCAACTGGACGTGTGTATTCCCTCTTGAATTTGGAAGAGTTTACAACACTTAATACAGCCCTGTGTGTCTTTGCGGGTAACACACCAGCCTCTTGCACTACAGCTATAATGCTATTAAATTTACTTCATGGAATTAGTACAGTCACTGCTTGAGTTTATATAAGCTGCAAAGCAAAACCCCTAACTATTTTTAGTTAATCGCAAAGAGGATGGAACTTGTATTTTAGCAGTGAGATGATCATCTCTTTCTCTCTTAATTTCAGCCTGGCAAGATACAATCAAGGACATTATTAAAACATAACAAAACAAAGCAAAAAAAAACCCCCATGAGGGTACTAAAGCCCAAACTACCAATTTCTGCTTTGTTATTAATGTGGCATATTGCTGTTTTAATCTAATGCTAGGTAGTGTATTAATCTATAGGTATAAATTAATGAGGCTCTTAATGTATTTTCATTGGGAGGTTGAGCAGTCAAACTCATTTAGTTAGTGAAAACTACAAAAATCACTTTCTTGTGAAATCTGAAAGTAGAAGCTTCAATGAGCTAATGATCACAGTATGAACCATTTTATGTACCACTGAAAATAAAGATCATCTGTAAATGTAAAATTTGCACTGCATAAATCGTGCTTTTATACACTTCCACCTGTAAAAACACTCTTTGTTCAACTCCACTTGAGAAAGATGAGCATATTTAAAACAAAACCTGTTAACAGCTAAATCGATATAGTCTTCATGGTAATATTTTCTGACCAAACCCTTGTTCCACTCAGAAGGAGCTCAGCAAACAGGGCTCGGAGTCAAGAGCCTGCACTGAGAGAGAAATGTTGTGTGTGTGGTGTACTCACATGGCTTTTTTGCTGGCTGAACTAGCTGAGGGTTCAGGTATGGGCTGTTCTCTGCATCTATTCTGCGCTTGTACTTCTGGCGACCTCCACGTACTCGGTCTAGGCGCACACCTACGTTTGGAAACACAAGTAAACATGCAATTAAATACATTATGAGCATGCCTTTCAGGTTACAATCTCCTATTTCCTGCCTTCGAATATTTATATTAAAAGCATGTTTATTTCAAAAGATTAATTTTAGAAAGCATGGGAAATCAGCATTACAAGTATTCGCAAGCAGTTTAGAGTTTCACACATGCAGGACTAAGTATACAACATAATTTCTTGTTCATTTAAAACCATTCATTCATTGTTTACATATTATTAAAAACAGCTAACAAGTTTAGTTTCCATTTGAAAGAGCCTAATCTTAAGTCATCTTTGCCAGAAGCAAAATTTCAAAGCTGTAATAAACACCATGGATATAGAAGCATAATATTATGAGTAGAGAAGTACAGAGAATTAGAACTTTAGAAACAATGTGTTCTATACACAGTTTAGATAGTCAAAACCAAATTAAGATGGATTAACATAGCCAGAGGAAACAAAGAAAGTATCCCTAGTAAAATAAGGATATATATGTGGCTTTAAGACTGAAATTGTTCATGAGGATTTGAAAGAAATTGTACAGTTGTGCATTTAGATGTTATCAATGATAAATTAACATTTGTGTTCTACCTCCATACTGTTCATTCCTTCAATACTGCGTTCTGCTGCCTCGTTTGTATAGATAAATAGGAGTTTACCTTCCTGAAACAAGCTATAGCTGCTCTCATTGACAAAATGAAACAAGGAGAAAGGGTGCAAAGACAGTAGGTCTTACAAGATAAGGAAGTATTTTTATCTCTTTCTGAGTCACCCAGGCAGATTTCCAGACAACCCGGATGAATGTGACTAAAACCAAGTGGTAACATAACACAGAAGCTGAAGAACTTGGCACATATGCAGGACAAAAGGACGAGTAATACCAAGTGCAAAATTCACCCCTGATGACATGGATTTAACAACACGAGAATGCAAGGATACGTTAAATATCAAAGGTCCCTGTGAGTGATGTAATAAAGTGAAACTCATTTTCTCACTTTTCACTGTCTATTCTAGCTCTCCTCCCCCTATGCATATTTTCTATTGCTATTATTGTGCCCCATTCTTCTACTTCCCATCCCTCTGATCTCTCCTTTTCATAAAATACCTCAAGAACTGGCTTCTGGACAGCAGGGGAAGCCACCACCAAAGAAGTTACAGTTCATGTGCACAGCAAGAAGAACAGCATAGAGTTTATGTGCTGCCTCTGAACCTTCACTGGTAGCACAGACTAGTTACCAGGAAACATCTGTCAGTCCTCTTTCCTTCTCAAAAACCAAAAAGGGATTGACTGGGTTTTGGTAAAGGAAAACTGTTTTGCCAACTAGCCAGAAATCCAAGGCCAACTATTGTTGGGGTGGTTTTGTTTCTTTTTTGCTTATATTTCCTGGGTTACTAACACAGGAAGGAGATGCTTGCTCTAATGACACAACCAACACCTGTAACTATAATTCAGTGAGCTCTATATAGCTGTGCTCAATAGCTTTTGCTCACCAGGAAAGCGGGTAATGATCACCTCTACTTAACAGTGAAATTTGGCTTGGTTTACTGTAGAAGAGGGTGTATGCCAACCCATCAAACTCAGGAAGTACATTTCTCACTGTATGTCACCAGTTGCATTTATGTGGATCACGGTTTAAATAGTAACACAAACAAACCATACAATCCAAGAGGTCAGTGTATAATTATGAATGAAATCTTATTTATGGTAATTACCTATGTAAGTTGAGACTTATTTGTGGTCTAAGCTGTTTTATAAAATTTATGCTATTTCAATCAACAGACCATGGTTATTTTTGTTTTTATTTTTTCAAATTTCTACTTAGAAATGTATAAACCACAAGACCACTTTAAAAACTGAGAGCTCAAACCTTTTAGGAACTAACGACAACTCACTGTTCTTCACACTTGAGTCGGGAGTTTGAGCTACAACTGAAGCAAATTACATCCAGGACAATACATTGCCATAAAAACAAATAGCAAAAGACCAAGGTTTGATATTTGAATATTCAGAAACAGGCAGAGGATTAGAACAAGCCACATGCAATATTGGTGGGATTATGAAAGAGACTGCCCAGCATTTGAAGAAAAATAGATAGAAAATGATTTCTACATAATTCAGATGCCATCCTTCTTTCTGCTTGGGAACAGATTTCATAGTGATAAAAGATGGATAGCATCAGACAGAAGTATGTTTAATCAAAAAGTAATGGAACTGAAGCTTAAATTAAAATAATATAAATCTACCAAGATGAACAATTTTTTTCTACTTCCTTTGCATTAGATGAGATACACATTCAAGCCATTCACATACTCAATGGACAGAAATACAGAAAAATGTCACAATAGCAAAATTGATAGAACCATGCCTTCACCTAATATACTTCACTATATATGTAAACAAAGCTTTCATTTAAAAAAAAAAACAAACAAAAAAAACACTTTTAGAAAATGGGGAGCAATCACATTGCATATTTTAGAATTACCCAAGTCTATAATAGCACCAGTTCAAATTTTAATGTGGAAACAGTTTTGATAACATAACACCAACAGAATATAAATCAGAGCTTTATAACCCTTCCATTAAAACTGATAGAGTTTAAAAATATTTTGGTTCCTAGTATTTCCTTCATCTGTAAGATATCCTATACCTCTATTTTTCTGTATCTATGTCTGTAAGAAAGTAGATACTTTGGAATCAATTCCTGATAATCTAACACACCCTCAACAGTATTTTACTTCCCAAAAGTCTTTATAGAATTAAACACAAAGCAAGACACTGCTTAAGAAAATATACCCATCTGGTATTCCACAAAACCTTTGGAGTTTGGCAGGTAGCAAAATTGAAATCCAGAGGTTACCTACTATATGCATATACCTCTGTAGCTCTCAAGACAGTAGCAACTGATTCATCGTTTGCTAGAATAACAAAGGGAAGAAATAAAAATAATCTTGTCCCCAAAAATCCTCATTTTGGGCAAGAGGAGCTTTACATCAGTCACAGATGTAACTGTTTGAATTCCTCACAGTCTGTATTCAGACTACTAAGTAGGATATTGTGACGCCTGGAGAAATTAAGTAGATCTCTCCTTCAGCTCTGCTGTGCATTATGGCTTTACAAAATCTTCAGCATCTCAGTTCACTCACCCTATCAGTCCTCCATGACCATCAAGTGAAAAGAAAAAATACCCACTCCACCCATAAAAAATCTTGTATCATCTCCCAATGAGCTGCACTCTATGTATTATGATTCCAGTTATCAGGGTCAAAACATCCATTCATGCCACTGAACACAGCTCCACTGCAGACAAGGAAGTTGTTTCTCCACATTTTCTAATGCTTATTTTAAAAGCCTTCAACAGAGAAACAAAACCAAGAGCCATAATGGGACATTTAGGGGTGACCACAGGGTAGAAATAGGAAGAACAGGCTTGCCACCAGTTAAGAGACCAGTTAGTTTCAATGTTCAAGTGCAACACATTCACTTTACATCTCATGAACTCATTTGTTCAGGAGTGATGGGTAGTCAGAGATTTAGACATGACTTACAAATCTCAGAAGATGAGGGTTGGCCTGTGGAACTGACATATATGGAGATATGGACGTTATATAAAACAGTGCAATAGCTCCTTTTTAAAAGAAAGCAATTACACATAGTGATGCAACATAATAAATTCTTCAGCTGCTCTTGAGGGAAAAAATGCTTTTATATAGTCATTATATAAGCTTCTACAAAAAAAGTTTACCTTATTGTTCTTTACTTAATCTTTGCATGATTTCTATCAAATGCTACACAATGCACAAGAAAATCACACTGAGCACGTACTCTACACTAAATGTGTCCACATAGCCTTGCACAAAAACAACTGGAAGGCCAGGGCAGATGTACCACATGAGCTACCCACCAGATTACTAATTCTAAACTACACAGGCAAACCTGAACTCATTTTCTTTGTGTTTCTTTATCTGTTCCTCTCTTATCAATAAATGTACATTATTATTCCTATTCTGTGGTCTTTTCTTACACTGCCTTGAAGACCTCATGCAGGACAGATACCCATTGTGATGATGCTACATAACCAAAAGGATTGCCCAATATATTATAGATTTTGCAATTCAGGTCCTCAGTATCAAAATACTACTTAACCATGTAATCTCATTTTCCATACATATCCAAGCCATGTTAAAAATACACTATTTACTCCTTTATCATTCATATCTATTCTTCTCCATTCCCTCCTCCTTACCTTGGCTACAAGCTACAGTGCTCATTTGTTCACCTGACCCATAAACATTCCTGTCCTTTCCACAGAGCTCTATACTCACAAGAAATTCTCAAGCTACACTGGAAGGCATTGGCCCAGTTCTTCAAATCAACACCAACACAGGCAGAAATTGTTCTCTACCTTTAATTGCGGAGCTTTTTATTTAAAAAAAAAAAAAGTGTAATTCACGTCATTAGCAAACAACAGGTTTGAAATCATACTCAAATGTGCAATTTTGGCTTCCTTCATGAATTTCATATTCTGCTCCCTTCCTGTTCCCCCTCCATAGCAGACTCATGGCAAGCTGATATGTTCTACCTTAATGCTACTCTGGCACCACCTCAAACACTGCATTTGATATGTATGAAAAATATTCCTATATCCTTTTCTGAGATAAGTAACTGGCTAACAATCCATTTTCTACAGGTGTCTGAAAGATTCTCAGCACTGTATTCAACAGTGAGACAGGTAAGAATGAATATCCATAAGTGCGTCTTGCCAATCTCTAAAGGGACACTGGTAGCAGAGGAAAAGAAACCCCAGATTAACAGCAGAACTGGAAAGCACAAAAATAATTTTAATGGGAGGTTCCCAACTGGTTCTCCTTTGGGACAACTCTTGATAGAGTGTTCCAGTTCACTTGAACATACTGTGATTATTTCTAAGATTGCTGAGTAAGCTTGAGTGAATACTATAAACTCCGTGTTTTGCATTTATTTACATAAAACAGAAAAACCAGTTGATTTTTCTACCATGAACACAGACAGAACATATTTAGATTTAAAATGCACGCTCATCTAGATATTCTTTAGACACTTCAGCAACCTCTATAGTTTGGGATTAGAGTCCCCTGCAGTCTGAAAGATCTGCAGTGGAAAATATACATTAAACCACGAAATACCTCTCTCAATACAGCAGAAACATGCAGAAAAGCAATAGCTGAAGAAATAGGATAATATGAGCTATCATTTTTTTCTGGATCTGCATACTTGTTTTATGTGCTTAATTACAAGGGTGCCAAAGAGCTTCTGCAGTTTAGAGAGTATTTGGATAATACCCTATGCAGGTAAAAATTCAACTAGAGATGTAAAATATGTGTCTGCTAGGCAGATAATATTTTGAAAACAGAGCCCTAATTAATCAAAGAAGATATAAGCTATGACTCACATTTAAGTTTTCATGATCTATTGCTGAATTAATAATTAGCAGGGGAAGGCTTTAGTGTTTTGTCTTCTTATAGCCATCTGCACAATTAAACACATTATTTGGAGTAGCATAGAAAGTTTAAAAATCATCCTCCTACTTTACATACAATTAGAACCAAAAAGTATTTGTTAATATGGGATAAAATTGCTGTTCTCAAGAGGTGTCTATAAAACAATTAATTCATGAACTGACCCATAGAATTGACTGAAAAATACCCTGGTGTTTATTACTTTAATATCTAACTTGATCTGTGACTATAAGTCATTTAATTGATCTGCTCCTCTGCAACAATTTGTGAAAAACAGTTTATTGTTAAAAAAAATCCCAAATATTGGGCTAATTAAAATACTTAGTGAATTATTCCAGACTGAAAAATTGAGAGAGAAAAATACTGCTTTTGCAGAACAAGTACTTCAAACCAATACTTCAGATATTGCTTATGTTTAATAGTACAGAAACTTTCTAGGCAATCAAATGTAAGCAAGATTTTGGAAATCTCATTTTTTTCTCCCGGAAGGAGGGGATGAGAAGGCTGGATTTTTACAAAGGAACTGATAAATACATCTCTTAGGTTAAAGCCCAGTGGTTTGTTTTTTTCAGCTTGACAAAAGAACGGATAAATGCATTACTTACACAGATCAGTACTCAACCTCTCTTGAAAGGAACATTAACTTTGCATGAACTAATCATCTACATGCTGAAATTTTGTGCACTGTCATTTATGCATTAAACCACAAAAGAACATGAATAAAATCCCCTTAGCTTTCCCATGTAAATGAGACTTGGTGTAAATAAATTCTATTATTTCTTAGCACAAGTGATTTCCCTTGAAGAATGGTCCATAAACAAAGATGTTCACACGAAGAAAATGTGGCATAAAATGTTTAAGAATCCTATTGTCGCTTTACATTTTTAAATGGCTCCATATGTATCCTAATCTGTGACACTCACAAATACAAATTAGGTCACACGCAACAGGTGACAAGTTTTAATTGAATGTCTTCCGTCTGCAATTCTGACAAAAGGTGAATGGAAATAAATGAGTCTGGCAAGACAGCCCTCAGCCTTACAATACCCAATATCTCATTATTTTTAAACAGCTATCTATAAACTGATGCTGACAGGCCTTGAACCTTTTATTTCTGTTCAAGAAGAGGAGAATGTGCAGAAAGAAAGAAGAAAATGTAAAAAAAAGAGACAAACATGTCAGCTACACTGTTGCATTAAACATGCAACACCCATTATCTGATGATTAGCTCTCAAATATTACAAAAGAATATCTTTTACACTTCACATAATAACTTAGAAAAAATAATCTGTCTCTTTTTTGGAAGAGATACGCTCTATGCACTCCATTACTAGTGCCTAAATTTGGTCTTTTCCAAGTGTTATACTACCACATTTTCAGTGGAATTATGCTAGACTCAAGCTGATTTTAAAAGATTGAAATTAGTCTAGTAAACATGGGTTATACAGCTTCCACTTCTTTTCTGTCCCTTTTCCAAAGCGAGTGTTGCAACAAAATGTGCACATCTGTAAACTGCAAAGGAAAAGGAGTGCAGAACTAAGGTTGCATATACATAAAGTCCTGGTGTTTCTGAAACGAAGCAGTTATCATTACATAATTCTTCTCTCTCCATCACCTGGATTAGTAATATACTAATTACTAGGAAGCAGTGTAAAATACTGCAACAACTTTTATGAATAACATAGAAAATACTGTTGCTAATTGCATAATTAAATTTCATGTCAATGTGCTTATGTATCATAACCATACTATATGAGAGTATATGCCTTATTTTTTTAATTATGCATACAATGTCCTGGGACAAGGTATAAGAATAAATAAAGGCAATCTATCACTAACTAAATACCACAGTTCTACCCTTAATTTATTTAAATATAATTACAGAAGATGCTATCTTGTTTCAGAGTTCAAATTACAACCATTTTAATGAAGTGGAGCTTCCTGGGCTGTTATGTCATTACTGCATCAATACACTTGTAACCATTACTTTAAAGGTGAGAAGCCCAGACCAGGAAAGGCAGCTTGGCTGATCATCTAAGGAGAGGGCACAGAACGTAGGAGACAGAAAGGTCAAAAAGTAAGTTTGAGCAAGGCCATGCCAATGCCTGAAGGTCAAAAGCAGGCCTTTATTCTGGATCACATCACTACAGCTTATAAAGAATTCAGGAGCTATGCTGGTGACAACTCTAATAGAAAAGAAGTCTAACTGAAGTTCTGGACCATTTGCTGGCAACTCTCAAGAGAGAAGGGAAGATTGAAATGAAATGCGTTACAGTAATCAGGCTGTGAAGTACCAGCAGCATGAACAAGATCTCAATACCTTTCTCAGATACAATAATGTGCAGTTTCGCAATATTTCAGTCAGTGACTTGGAGGGTGTGGGATTCTGGAACTATCTGTGATCCAGAAATCATGGGAAAGTTCTTAAAAGTGTGAGTTGAAGCAGTTATACAAGATAATATGAGTTCTACTGGGACCAAGAAATATCCCGCTTATAATTTGGATTTCTACCTACAGGAACTGACTCCATTCTGCTGGAACAGAACCAGAGAAAACTAAAGGATGGCGCATCACACTACATAAATTTCACTGAAATATCAAGTTCTTTACCCTAACAAATACGATCCCTAACTTTAGTGGGTTTTTTTAATTAGACTTTTTTTTTTCCCCTTTTGGACAAAATCCTTCTCATCTTCCTCAAGGAGAAGCCATTCTGTGATGATCTGTGGAAGAGTAAGACAAGCAAAATTTACTTTCCAAATTGCACTCATCTGGCAAATTACCTGAGACTTACCTTTACTGCTAAGGTGGCTTTATAATGCCACTTGAGCCCAAATTGGCCTCAGTGCAAATATATTTTTTTCTCAGAAAATTTTTGATTTCTCCAAAGCTTATTCATGAAAACATCATTTTGACATTGTCTTTCTATTAGTACACCCATAACAATCCTATCTCTGCAATCTTTCTCATATTTATGTATTAAGTAATTATAGTCCTAATTTTTTTTTTTTTTTTTATTTTTTTCTGGTAAAATACTTCAATTCTTCCCGGCGTTTTCCTTATTCTTTTACAGAGTAACATAATGATTTCTGGAACTGCATCAGTTTCAGACTTGATCCTTCAAGCATTCTCAAAAGGTATGGCAGAATTCTGAACTTCTTCCTCTGTCTTCTGCATGCTTTTTCATGGCTCTAAGATCTAGAGCAAGGGGCACAATGGGAGAATAGCCCAAGAAGCTTACACCACGTCTCAGCTTCTGTTTGCAGCTAACATATGTTTAGGGCATTAATTATATCTTATCATGATTTATAATTACTATTTTTAAAGTATATTTTATCAATTTGACCAACACAGAAGACTGCAATGGAAACACTAGGAAAGTTTCCTAAATGGAAATGTAAAATATATTAAGTGATTTAAGGAGTACATACACCAGTCTGATGCTAAAAAAGGGGTACTTTTAAACCTATGCATAAACTTTATATGAATATATGAGTTCGACTTGGAAAATGTGATAGATATTCTTACTTTTTGGCTTTCTGCAGCCAAAATAGGAGCCTTTTGCCTTCTGCATTTTATTCTGTCTGTAAATGTTTTTCAAGACTAGATAGGAATTACACAGCAGGGTTTCCTTTGGAGTCCCAGAGTAATCTTGCAGTACAACCACAAGATAATTCTAACCTCAAGATAAAAGAAGATTTTATATTACGAGTTTCAGATGTCTTTGGCAAATGACAGGGCTTTTCTGTAGTTTGCACTTCCTGTCCAGGTACTGCAACTTTCTGTTTCTTAAAGTTCTGCCTGCTTTATGAGCGAAGTTAAACAGTGGCTCATATGGGTACATAGTACAGATGGGCACATTTTATGACTGTCAGAAATCTGAAATTCCTGGTTTCTACTCCCTTTCTGATTTGTCTGAGCAGTCGCTTATTTTAAAAAGTACAGTCTTTGTCTGCTATTTAGGTAGGGGGAGAAAAACAGTGGTCTGGGTTAGTATGTTCAGACTGAAAGGCACTGACATAGCACACCACAACCTCTTTTTGTTTGCTTTTGCCTGAAAATCTCAGAGTTAATGTGGAAGAAAAAAATGTAAGTTTTTTTATTTCATTATTTGTAGCGCATTAAAGAGATGACTGTTCAGCAACAAAACAAACTTCAAAATGAGGTGCTAGAGGGGCATCAAATCACGACATAGCAGAGCAAAATAAAGAGAATAATGTAAAATGTCAATGTTGTAGAATTGTTTCTTTCTAATACTGAAGCATTTCTTTGAAAGATGGAAACAAAAAAAGGAGGTATGTCCTCTGCACATATTATGGTTTCTGGAGGTGGAGGTGGAGGTAAAAACATTCCAAATGGCCTTGCCAGGAAGAGATTTTACAAATGGCCTTTAATGGAGGACCATGAGTCCTTCCACAGAACTTTTCTGAGGAAACAGGTATTTCCATTTTCTACAAAGTATTAGAGTGTACAAACATTTGCCCCAACATTTTCCAGAATACTGAAAATATTGCAGGTATCAGCAGAAGATCAGGTTGATGGAATGCTGTCAAACCTCAAAGCCTTTATTTTTTAAAACAGGTATTCCTGTATTTACATAAATTTATTCATACAAATATTTTTCAAATGCCTTTTTCTTTGTTTGTATATAACATTTACCCTGTTCTTCCATGACTACTACTATCAAAGAATTGTGCATATATGAGAATCAGAAAGTGAAACTGAGCAGAAAGCCACCAAAATTAATTCATCAAGTTGTGATGCTTAGGTCAAGTGAGGAGCAAAATAGGGAATAAATTTTTTAGTTTATTCAATTTTACAAGAGAAAATCCAGTCTTTCAATTGAATTATATAGGTAGATGTATAAAGTATATAAAACTATCTGATGTGGTGGAACATAGCAAGATTAAAAAGTGCATACTATTTTTTTAATAATGGAACATTCACTTCTTTTCCCTTAACACAAAAAGGACTGAGCTATTACTGTATATACATAAATATATATATATATATAAATACTAAGATAATATCTGTTGATATAAGCTAAAGTGTGAAAAGAACACAAGGTTAATTTTTTTTACCATTCCTATAACAAGTGTTTGCGTTTCTTCTTCATAAAGCAATGGATAGAAAATGACACACATGGAGTTAACAGGTACAGACAAAGTTCTGTGGCCATAAATGGAAAAAAAAAAATCTAACTCTTCATTTTGAATTTTAAGTATTCTCCCAAACATGCTCAGCACTTCACTCATGCCCTGAGTGTGATTTATACCTTAGCTCACATACCCTGCCAGCCTCACAACCTGACATTCTGCCTGACACTCTGGAGTGACAGGTTACCCTGCTCGTGGCCTCTGAGTCTCATCTCGAGGTACTCCTTGAGCAATTAATGGAAGGTTTATTAGTGATACCATTTCACTCATACTGCTGCTAGAAGCTTTCCATACAGAAGCATATTGGTTAACCAGCATATTGACGATTCTTTTGTGGTTAGCAACAGCAATGGATCAGTGCCTATGCAGAAAATCCCAGCTGGAAAAATGTAACTGCAAATGTGGTCAGTAATTCCTAGGCTTTCTGACTTCCTGTAATGTTACAAACAATTAATAGTACGAGAAAAATTGATTTCTATTTAATAAAACACAATAAATTTTTAAACAATTAGATTATATAGTCTTATTATAAAATGCCCCTGCTCTTAAACAGAAACAGTGACGATTTTCTTCTAATCTCTTAGGTAACACCGGGCCTTTGGGAAATGGGTTAATAAATTCTAGTTTTCGAAACCAGGCAGACTGATTTATTGTAAACTTCCCCCATTATACTTATAGTAGATGTCTATCAAATTGCTTATGAGAACAAATTTATGGAAAATATCCAAGAGTAATGCTTTGCTCTTATTAAAATACATGAATATGTATGTAATTTTAGCCAGCCTAAATGAACAAAACAAAACAAAAAGAAAGAGAAAAAAGGTCAATAATTTTTGTCACAATAATTATTCTTTTACACAAGAAATAACTCCTCCCTGTTAAAAATGCCTTTATATAAAAGATGATTGTCTGAGGAGAATATTTTTCTTAAATTGTAATGGTAACTGCAACAAAGAAAACCCGTACAGTGTACAAGGTATGTTAATACAAGTAATTGGGTGACATAATTACATGAGCATTATTTAAAAGAGGAAATAAAGCATAAAATTTCCTCATAAATTACTTCTATATAGAATTTTAACAGAGGCAGAATTTTTTAAAAAAGTAGTTTTAAGTCAATAGATCCTGACAAACACATTCTATTTAAATTGATACATCTTCACTCCTTCTGAGTGCAGATCTCGATGGGAATATTCACCACGTGCAATGCTAAACACACGTTTTGTCATTCTAGGGGCCACGAAAAAGGATGTTTATCAAATAGGAGACCAAGGCCTTCTCACTGCAAATCTGTTACATCTCTACTGATGTCTGCACATTTCTCCAAAGCTACTTCTAAGTGTGATAAGAGCAAAGAGTTTACTTTCATTGACTTTGTATTTTTTTCCAAATACTGTGTTCCTTTCAAAGTTTTCTGCTTTATGTTCCTAGGTTCTCTTCCCTCCATTAAAACACACATATTGGACTCATTCATTCTTTCTTTCTTTCTTTTTCTTTTAAACAAATCCCTATACATTCCTATGGAATGTGACACCTAGAAAAGTAATGGAAGATATTTATAACTAGCATCCTCAAACTGAACAAATGTGTATAATCCTCTTCCAAGGACAGGTTTGAACAACTAGACCAGGAAGTGTGGGTACAATTTGTACAATTCAGTCCCTGGGTTCTGTGAATTGCTTATGAAAGAAACGTCATTGTCACTCTGTGATCAGGAAAACACACAAATTTAAAAGAAAAGGAGATTACAAGATCCATGATGGCCTGCAGTGAGTACACTTCTCATTCTCCAGCAGGAACTCTTCACAGAATGATCAGTAAAGGCTGTGTGTACTTTGCACAACACAGTGTAACTCAAACCAACGACTGCATTGCTTAATGACTAATACAAGCCAAGAGTCAAAATTCACTCTTTTATCCTGCCTTGCGCAGGGAATCCTTGAATATAAATACAGGAAACGAAACACAACAAGTGAAGGCCTGGAGAGCTTTTGGCAAATAAAGTCTCTGTGTTTTCCACATTTAGATTCTGCCCATCATTGCATTTCCACATTACTAGCACAAGATCAAAAATTGTACTTAGGACTGCTATTTAAGCAGAATAAACCTGTTTATTCCCTTCTTCTTTCCCTCTCCTTGACCTTAGAACCTTTACTTTGGATCAGAATCTCCTTCTGCAACAGGATCATTTGTTCCAGAAAGTATTTTGATCCTGAGGTCAAATTTGGATCCATTATTAGATATTCAAGTTTTTTTCTACTAATATTAATCTGGAGTAGATATAATTAGAAGAATAAAAATATGCACAGAAAGCTGAACAAGAAAGTACATTTTACTGCTTTACTCTAAAGTGACATTACAGGAATAAGATCTTGCCTGTATTTTTAAAGGAAACTAATTCAAATGTTCTTCCTTGAAGCCCCAACTTAGTTCAACCTGGAGATAAAGAAGGAACTTATCATTG